>PVJC01046602.1:0-13245 GCA_004026665.1 Murina feae
AGGCTGGCTGGACACAGGTTCTGGAGTTTTTTTCTCCTATAATTGATACTGTTCCTTGAAGGCCTGGGGTTATTTATCTTCTATAACTGATACACTGTTCCTTTAAGGCGGCCTTCTAACTACTAACGAAGCCTCCTCTGCTTCACCTCGCAGTGTCTATAATGAAACAATTGTTACTTTTACTGGTTAGGCCGGAGCTGCTCTTTCCTTCAGTTCCGGAGGATTCTATGATTGTTACAATGTTTCAAAAAGCTGTGTTTCGCTAGAGGCAGTTTAATCGAAGCTGAGCTGAAGGGCTCAGCTTCACTTTCCCTCCTGCCGCAATGGAAAGGGCTATTTACTCAGGTCCGGGAGTGGCGGCCACCATGTTGGCTGGGCTAATTTGCATACAGCCGCTCTGATTGGCTGGTGGGCATGGCTTACCCTGTCTCGGAGAAACGGTTAATTTTAATATTTCGCTTTTATTAGTTTAGATTTTATTACATAAAGTATTACAAAGATTAGTACATATATGTCTTTTTCCCCCTGCCCTTCCCCCAGCCTCCCCTTCCCCCCAGTGTTTTGTGTCCATTGGTTATGCTTAAATGGATGCATAAAAGTCCTTCTGTTGATCTATTACCCCCCTCCCCCTCAAACCCTTCTAAAGTGGTGAACAAAAATAGATACAGAGGCAGAGGAGCATCAAACAGACTGTCAAATTACAGCAACAAGGACAGGAAGGGTTAACTAGGATTTTCAATCTTATTATGGTCTATTGCAAAACCATCCTTTATATGTAGTTCTACCATATTTTCACTAATATTGTTCTGGTCTTAAAACTGAGCTAGTGAGTTGTATTTAAATGCTTGTCCCTCAGAAAATTGTTTCAGAGTGACACCTTTCAGATGAACAGTTAAAGAAATACTTTCTTTCCACTTAGGCCCTTATCTGTGGGTTTTAATCCATGCCACTGGGAGGCATGGCCACTACATCTGATGTAGCATTTACTAGGTTCCTAATACTGTAGGTGCCAATGCTGAGAGAGGTGTGTGTGTGTGTGTATACGTGCAGTATTAGTAGGTTTTTAGTAGATGACCTAAGTACTGGGTAACAGTTAATGGGAATTATGTAAAATATGATTGTCCAAATATTTAGAGTAGTTTCTTTTTCTAAAAGGTTGCTTTTTCCAATAAAATGTTTGAAAGTAATAAAAGTA
The DNA here is from genome assembly GCA_004026665.1 of Murina feae. Lineage (NCBI taxonomy): Eukaryota > Metazoa > Chordata > Mammalia > Chiroptera > Vespertilionidae > Murina > Murina feae. The sequence continues at coordinate 1,196 of PVJC01046602.1, forward strand.
TTCATAAAATATTAGAAAAATGTCAATCTTTTTCCAAGTGACTTTTAGCCTCTTTTTTACTCAAAGAAATGAGATATTTATTTGTATTTGAAAATTTAGTAATGAGTGTGTAATTTGGCTGAAAAATTCCTAGAGGAAAATTAGGCCAACATATATTAAAAATTAGTGGACAATTAATCTTTTGAGAATTATGATCGAAATGAATGGTATTCTTGCCTACATATATTCCAAAAGTATTGACCATTCCATCCCTTCTGAGCAGTTCAGTTGGCTAGAGCATTGTCCTGATACACCGATGTTGTGGGTTCAATCCCCACAAGGCACATACAAGAATCAGCCACTGAATGCAGAATAAGTGGAGCCACAAATCCCTGTCTCTCCATCTCCCTCTCTCCCTCACCCTTCCTCTCCCTCTGCAAAAGATATCAGTAGCAAAGGATAAATAAATAAATAAAACAAATAAAAGTACTGATCATTTTAAATTAAGCTTTGAAAAGTAGAGGTTGGGGGAAGGAGGAGCTCGCTGTCACATACTGATATGGTCACGTATGGGGTGAAAACCTGTGAAATGGATCTTTTCCTGAATCAGCCTTATGCTTAAGTTAGCATATCATTTTAAAATATGAGCAAAAAACAAAACAACAAAGAAGTTTTCATAGACTCCCAGATGAATATGGTTTTCCTACTATATTAGACCAATTAAATTCTGACATAATACTCTGTTCCTCTCCTCTGTTCCAATTTTTAGGTATTTTTACAGCAATTTTGGTTATATTTTGGTAATGATGTAGATTTATGGAGGATCATAACAGATGATTCATACAAAATACTTTTTTTTTTTTTCATTTCTGGAATCCTCTTGGCATGACTGCCAAAACTCAGCCACTAATAGAACATAAATATAGAGTGGCTAAGTTTCTATTTCTAGAGAAAGTCCAGTAACTATGGTACTGAAGACCTGGGGTGGCTGGATTTTGGTACTACCAAATCTGCAAAACATACTCATTTGCAACTTTTCAGGGTCTCATTTTTGTGTGTGTCTATCTTGGTGCTTTGTAAAAACATGGCTGGCTTTTGGCAATGTTGTTTGTATATACATTCTATATATTTTTAAAATAAATTAAATTTATTTTTGGAGAGATTTATTTGGCTTCAAAGAACATTCTGGAAAATTTGGGTACAAACAAGTATAGAACGAATCGGTGAGATTTCTAGATATTATTTTTGTTTAACTTGCTTGCAAAAATTTAATACCCATTTCTCCAAAACATTTAGCACTTGCTATCTAATGTGTTCACTAGGTAACATGGTGTTAAAATTAGAACTTGACCTCATTTAGATATTTTTGCAATAGAAATAAATCTTTTAATTTTAAGGGAAAGGAGAATCTGTCCCAGTCTGTGAAATAATACAAAGGAAAAAAAAAAAAACACTAAAACTATATCAACCTGAGTATGTAAATTCAAATTTACCATTTAAAATTGTTTATTTTCAACGTTTCATCTAAACTTGAAAATGACCAATACCTAGGTATCTTCATGTTTGGAAAAGGAAACCAATTTACTCAGAAAACACACACAGCGATTTATAATATTTTCAACATTCACCAAATCTTTACTAAGGGTCTGCTAAGTGCCAGGTCTTTCTCAAGATTCAGTGGTAAACAGAATAGATGTGACTCTGTCCTGGCTCCCGAGATCTTACAAAAAAGAGTCACACATTTGCTTTATGACTTTTTAAAATCTTGCAATGCAATTTATACAGTGATTACATACAATTGACTTTTAAATATATGCATACATACTTTCTTAATTATATCACACAAATGATGACTGACAAGTATGTAGTGACTTAAAATATTATGCTTAACTTAAAAAAAAATTAAATAGGGAAGAAATCCAGACTTTTAAAACAGATTTTTTATTAATTTTTACAGAGAGTGGAAAGGAGAGGGAAAGAGAAAGAAACATTGATCAGCTGCCTCCTTGCATGCCCCCTACCAGCTCATAACCTGGGTATGTTCCCTGACAGAGAATCTGACTGGCAGCTTTTTGGTGCACATGATGGTGCCCAACCAACTGAGCTACACGACAAGGTCATATGAGTTATTATTTTTTTTTTAATTCCACATGTAAGTCAGATTATACAGTATTTGTCTTTATCTGTCTGACTTATTTCACTTAGCATAATGCCCTCAAGATCCATCCATATTGTTGAAAACGTCAAGAGTTTCTTTTTTGTGTGGTTGAATAATATTCCATTGTATAATACATCAAATTTTCTTTATCCATTTATCTATCAACAGTTACTCAGGTTGTTTCCATGTCTTGGCTATTGTAAATAATGCTTTAAGGAACATAAGATAGGGCTGCATATATCTTTTCTAATTAGTTTTTTTCTTCTTCAGATATACCTAGAAGTGGAATTGTTGAGTCCTATGGTAGTTGTGCTTTCAAAATTTTGAGGAATCTCCATATTGTTTTCCCTGGTGGCTGCACCAGTTTACAATCCCATCAATAATGCTCCCTTGTTATTTCTTGTCTTTTTTATAATACCCATTCTAACAGGTGTGTGTTATTATTTGACTGTGGTTTGGATTTGCATTTCCCTGTTGATTAGTAATCTTGAGCATCTTTCCATGTACCTGTTGGCTTGTGATATGCATTGCTGGAAAAATGCCTTTTCAGATCTTCTGCTTACTTTTCATTCAAATTATTTTATTCTTAGCATTTATGAAATGTTTCCTTACAGGAAAAACATCTGTATAGTAACTCCCCATATTCTTCAATGTTTAAATTTTATTGCTATTAAATAAAGGTACAAATAATTGTTAAGTAATGCTGTCTATAAATATGCATAAGTAAGACAAAAATGTTTTTAATCCAAATTGTATTTTAAGCACATACACTTTAATCAGAGACAGACTCTAAAATGATAATTTACATAGCTGGCATTTGCCTTAACAGACACTTATAGAAGGTATACTTATCAAATAAAGCACAATTATAGTACATGTGGATATTGGTTAATTAAAATATCTCTGCATGGGGAGTTTACTTTAGAAATTGACATGGCGGAATATTTTAATTTCCACATACTTTGAGCAATTGTATTTTAATATATTTTCTTCTCACAAATGGTTATTCATGTATTTTTTTCTGAAAATCTAATACATTTAAATTTGTTCTTTTCCCAGATATTTTAAGGAACTAGTAGATACTATAACTCTGAGCTAATGCTTAATTTTTAGCCCAACAATCTTTAATCATCTTTGTATCATTTTGATTGAACAGGGCTTAGTTTGGATTCTATAGTCTCTACTTTCTGTCTTTTACTGAAAAAATAAGGTACTGTATATTTTATGCATGTATACTATGGCAGATGGGATGTATCACTCAGGTCCCTCTTCTGGATTACAAAAATTATTCTTTTGGCTGCTGGGTGTGCTGCTAAAAGAAGATTATCAGCTATTAGGGGATTGTGTCAAATCCCCTACCTTGAGCAGCTCACATCCAATGGGTGATCACTGTTGGACATGAAGGCCCAGCTGGGCTCTGAAGGGCTTTCTAGCTCCAGAGCCTAAGTGGAGTCAGCTGAGACTGTTGATAGTGGTGGGATTGTAGTGCAGCTCGATTTCTCTGCGATCTGCTCTTCCCTCCCACCAATGTTGATTCCAAAAGCTCTCCCAAATAAACACTCCATCTCAGAGTGTGCTGACTGCGGAACCCAAGCTCTGACATGTGCCCATAGACTCAGAAGTCAGATGTCTTGATAGCTTTGCAAATTGGCAGTAAATTCTAGCAGCTGGTACTATATTGAAATATATTCTGTTCAGTTAATTGATGTAAATATTAGTGAAGATACAGTATCTTGATATACTTACATTTTCCAATTCTCTGGAACAATCAGTGTCTTCCCTAATCATGGTTAACTAGTAATTAAAAGCAGAGGGACAATATGGCAAATAATTGAACTCATCAGAAAAATATAATCCATGGTAATCACATTTTTCTTTTGTGAAAGTCTTTGTACTATTTTGACCTGTAGATTGAGCAGGCTATGGTCTGATTTTCAGCAAAGGAAAAGATGAAACAGATACTTGTTAATCATGCTGGAACTTCTAAAACAGCTGTTGCTAGGGGAGATGGTGTCCCAGTATTTCTTTTGAATTTTACATGAGGACATTTACTCCCTCTTTCACAGTGCAAATTGCAGGAGTGATTTAGGTAGGTCTAAAACACATAACTCCCTTCCTTATTTGAATGCACAGTATTTCGTGTTGGCCTCCATTGGAAGGCAATGCCTTTTCAGCAAAGCAAGAAAAAGTCTGTGAACAACAATTGCTCACTGAAAACATGCTTTATTATTAGCACAATTTCTCAAGAATGCTGCAAAGAATAGAGATGGTGCTTAGGGAGTTAGTGAAACAACACTGCTGTTTCCTTAGCCAGCTTTTCCAGGTGCAGTGTCTGTCCCTCTCAAACAAATCTATAGTTTTCAGAATAGAATGCCTCGTGTGCATGTGTCAGTGGTCAAACCCAGAGAAATGGAGTCTCATCCAAGGGAAACAAGATTAGGAGTTCAACAAGAAAGAGAAATCTGGACATGCGCCAAGCAACTTTTCATCAGCATGTCGTCCTAGAGGAAACATCTTCCAGTGGCCTGCCCCCTTCCTTTTTCTTTCTAAATGAGCTCAACTGCCCTGTCCCCAGGTGTGATTGCAAAGGAACTGATCTAGGTACAGAGAAGCATTATTAAATGATGCTGTTTGTTAAGGTAACTCAGATGCCAGCCCCCTCAAGTCAATGTTAAAACCCAGTGAAAAACCAATTCCAGCAAATTTGTCTGCAGTCCACATGGGGACTTGGTGGGGATGGTTTTCCTGGTGGCACAGGACTCGGGTGAGGAGAACAGGGCAGATGCGGTGGGAGGAAGAGCTGTTAGGGAAATAGCAGTATTTCCGGGACTCACTAACTGCTGCCTCTCATTCATCTTCCACTTCTGCTGCCTCCAATTCCAGCTGTGGATGCTGATGCCCTGTAGGGGGCGGAGCAGGCATAACGCCAGCAGAGGGCGTCCCCGAGCAGGAAGCCAAAGAGGCTTCCACCTGCCCACAAGCAAAGTACAAATCCTCTTTCAATTACAAGGCTTACTCTCAGATGCTCCATGGCTTTAGCTGATAAACCTCCCCTATCAGGCAGGAACATTTGGAAATCAGAGACGTGGAAAACACAACCGGGCTCAGGTGTTCTGCACTAAGCGATGTTTACAGGAAAATAAAAGTCTGATGAGTCATCTTTTATTTTTAAATGGGAACTACCAGGAATTCGCATGTACGCATTGCAACTCTATGCATTTAAATCGACCAAACATGAACTATTAACGTGTTCAGAGGGAACAGCATGATGCATACCAAACAAAAACTATAGTAGAGCAATTTCAAACGTCTCAGGACAAGGTCAGGAATTAGGAAGCTATTCTGCCTCAGAGGTTTCATTTTTCTCCTCCTGGGTAACAGGGAGATTGTTCAGTATACAGAGGGAACTGGGAATACAAGGGCCACTGTCAGTAATCGTGAATTACAGCAACCTCACTGCAAGTGTCAGATTGTCAATAGGCCATGACAGTCTGTGGCCTAAACTTAAAAAAGCAGGGCTCAGGGAAAAAGGCAAAGAGCAGTGATGCTGGTGGAGATTTCAAGAACAGTGATATTGTTCTCTGAATGCTCTGCCACTCTCCTTCCTATGGGTGTGATATTCAAATTTCTTTAAAATTGTGTCATCTCACACCTTTGCAGAGTCCCTCAACTTGGTGTCATTAGCAAACTGAATAAGCATGCCTCCAGGGTATTCATTCAAGTGATGTAAATATTGAACAGAAAAGAACCTGCTGTATGTGTCTAGGAGTCTTCCTTTAGGGGGAACCTGTTTCATTAATCAGAACTTCTTGATGTAGTTGTTAAACAAAATATTAGTCCTGCTAATTGCTTTAACCAACTCATGCGTGTGTTGTGTATGGGACCAAGACTTGCCAAATGTCTTGCTGAATAAAGATACCCTTTGCCCGTTTTAATGAGGCAGGAAAGCATGGTGCTTAAGCACAGACTTTCAAGCTAGTTGGCCCAGGTTTGACTCTTGGCTTAACTGCATGCTATTGGCTGTATGTCCTTGAGTAAATTACTTCACTTCTCTGTGTCTTAATTCCCTTATCAGCAAAATGGGGATAATAATAGTGTACACCTTGTAGGGTTTCTGTGTGAGAAGTGTGTATGCCTAGAATTGTGCTGAGTCTGTAGTCAGTGATGTCCAAGTGTTCCTTGTTGCTGTTGTCATCGTCATTGCCACTAAACTATCTTTCCCAGAGTGATCCCATCACAACTTGTTGATATATAACCTGTGGTGACACACAAATATCACTGAGCACAAAATAGGGTTTAAAAATCAAGTTCTAGAATTTTCATGCAAATAATCCCTGTCCAGGCATCCCTCTGATGGCACAGAATATATGGACTTGGAAATGCTCAATGGATATAAAATATGTAGTGAATAGTAGAACTACTGTAAAAGCTATGCTTTCTCTCAAATAAAGCATTAATTATGCCAAAAGGGACTTTTGTACCAGTAGATAAAGTTGTCACAGCTGGGAAAAAGCAACTGGCTCTGCCACATCACTGTGTGTCCTACAGTGGGCTACTTAACCTCTCCGAGCCTCAAGTTTAATTTTTTCTTCTTTTTAAGAAATACATATGAAAATATAAATTTAATATATCCATTTATTCAAAGGCAGTATACGGAGTACCTAATATGTATCTTGAATAATCTAAGTTCAAAGATATTTTTTCAATGTGAATAAAGCAAGGTCTTTGCTGTGAGAATAAGCAGATGTAAAAGCATCTCAGACATTAAGTGACAAAAAGTGCTAACTTATATAATAAAAGCCTAATATGCAAATTGTCCCTTCAGGCAGTCATTCAACTGGGAATTTGACCACTTGCTATGATGTATGCTGACCACCAGGGAGCAGCGAGGAACATGGTGGGTATTGGTGATGCAGCACTAGCAGTGGGCATCAGTGGAGGCACTGCCAGCCTGATGGGCCCTGATGACAGCTGGACTGTGGCAGGAGGGTGGAGCAGGTGAGGGGTGGCTCCAGGCCAAGTTGGGGTGCCAGGCAGGGCTGTGGGACCTCAAGGCTGGAGGCATGAGCTGGGGCTGTGAAGATGAGGGTCGATCTGGGGCTCGATCTCTGCAGGCCACCCTAAGGGACCCCACCCATGCACAAATTCATGCACCAGGCCTCTAGTAATAATATGCAGCAAAATAAGGGGCTAAGGAGTGATATGGAGCAAGGGGACAGCAGATATGATAGCTTTTCTAATAGCAAATGTTCACATATTTAAACATTCTTCCTGTCATATATAACACTACACATATTTTTACTGGAATTGAAAGGTGAGGAAATCTCTTTTAAAACTATCCACAGGTACATGAGTCTCTTCACTAAATATCCCTCCCTCCCTCCAATTCCCCTAGAAATCCCATAGCATTGCTTGTGATATGCTGGGGGTGGGGCAGGCTTGGGGAGCTTTTAGAGGATAGCCGCTCACCCTCATGTATGAAGCACAGATGACCCGGACCTAAGGAAAAGGGCATTTGCCCATGTTTTCATGGCTCTAATATCTCTTCATGGGAAAAAGAAGATAACGATATTTGTCATTATTTCAGCAATGAATTGTTCTGAAATCACTAGAAAACAAAACAAAAAACAACAACAACAATAAAAAAAACTTTAACACTGGAACCACTAGTATTTTCCATGTAGACCCTTTTATTTTTAGCTTGACCCTCCCTAGCTGAAGCATCAACAATTCACTGGGTTCCCTTTATTTCTACCCTTTACAACTTTCTCCAGAGAAGTTCAGATGCCTGTCGCCTTTTGCCTTCTTAGAGCTTAGCAAGAGAGCAGTGCTACTAGAGATTGTGGCAACTGAAAGTTCTTCCTGGCTATTTGAAACACTAAATAAAAACTGCAACAAACTCAGCAACTGCTGCACAGCAAATGTGATCTTAATGTGGAAGCTGTTGTCCATGTGGTAAATCCCAGTGCAACACAACTGGATTTGTTCCTCAGCAAGTGTCAGCATGGAGCCGAAAGCATTCACAGGCTGAGCTCTGGTCAGAACTTGTTTTCAGCTTCTCTAGGACTCCAAATTGTCCGCAACTGGTTCAGAAGACCCCAGCTGACTGTTCCTCACAACATCCTTGTGGTGACTCCATCTTTTCGCTGAGCCCTTATTCTTTTCCAACTGAAGACTTCTCTATGTGTAAATCAATAGTGGAAATTGGACAGGCAGATTGGACCTGAATTAAAGACTGTTTTTTTAATTTTCCTTCTCAAATGGGATGGTCTGAATTTCAAATCATGTGAGTTTGCTTATTCTGGCTGAATTTCTTATTTCTTCTGTTGATGAATGCTGATATTAGATTGTAGTTTGTACTAATATTGTTTCCAGTTATCACCAAAGAGAACTTTGGAAACACTTTAGTTTTTAGGGAATATTCTGGATTCCCCTCCAGATTTATGAGCCTTGTCAATATCATCCAGAACTTGGGTGTGTGAGCAGGCCTCCCACGCAGTGCAATCTCCTGGCTTTGCTCTTTGAATACGCTCTGTGAAATAGATCTGGATTTTTAATTTTGACATGACCACTAAACTCCATATCTAAATAATATTTCTTATACATACATTGGAACAGATAAATCAGATAAAATCATTGTTGTGGGCTTTATAAAGGTTTAAGTTCTCTTATGTAAAATAAACATGTTAAAACACTTTTAGGTGTTCCTTACATTTGAGCAACGCTGGAATAAGCCATCACTACCACTAGGCTACTTACTCAGTGGCTTCCGGCTGGTTTTGTAAGTGCTTTCTATTTTGACTTTCAAAAATGTGAGTAGGATGAGGGACAGCAAATAGCCCTTATTTGTCCTTTTCCAGGATCAGATTACATGATAGTTGCTAAGGTGATGTTCTCTACGTAGAGTGTGTACCTTCCTGTGCAAACACAGATTTTTAAATCTCCATAGATACATCCTGGGTTGGAAAGGTAGAAATTTATAGTCTTGGTTTCTTACAAACGGTACTGGCAAGCTTGTGGGTAATAGGAATGGAAACAGTGAAATAGACCTCCTACCACAGGTAATCAGATTTTTTTAAAAGGGGGCTTAATTGATGCCTAGCACCCAAGGTACAAAAAAGCAAGGCTAAGTGGAAAATGCCTCAGGAGGCACATTGTGTCTACCAGGGCATACTGGGACACTGTTTGATTCTCTTTAGTAAGTTTTCCATTAACTTTATCCTGTGTTTATAACCCACTTTCTCCTTATTGAGAACTGTCAATTAATTTCATTCCATACTTAGTCATTTGGTTCTTCTGCTGGTGCAAGAGAGATAAAATGTTCTGATTGTGGTCTTGTTATGGAAGAAATGATGCTTACAGAAGACCGGAGAAAAATCAAGCAACGCCCAGAGAAATCGAGTTACACCATTTATTCACCAGCGGGACCAGGGGGAGATGTCTCCCAAATTTCTGGGCAAAAACATAGAGGAAGCTTTCCCTACTTATATATTTCCACCCCCTTTGTCTTCCAAATAAGGGTTTTTTTCAGGCCTTACATCAGATGACTAGCCTACAAGGTCAGACAACCAAGTTTATCTTCCCTATTATTCAAGCAGCTAGAAAGCAAAGTTAATTTACAGAGTAAGGGGCCATCTAAAAATACCAGAGTTGACTCACAGAATAAGGGATCATCTAATAGCAGAGAATTTCAAACAATAGTTTTCTACAAAAATAGGGGTTAGCCTTCTCAGTCTCAGCAATGCCTCTTTTGCTAATCCATTCCTACCTGGGTATTAGTGGTGTTGAGAGACTGAGAAATGGGAGGGGGCGGGAGGGGGGTGGAGTTTGCAGGGCATTTTCTTTCCCTTCTTTTTCTAACATAGCTACAATGAATAAAAGATAAAGCAACAACTCCAGTGCAAGGCATTGCCAGTTTCTCCTGTGGTGGAAAAGTGCTTTCAAAAGTCAGGGACAGAGGGAGATCTGATGCCCACATCTGCTCCTGGTTAAATTTGCCTTAATTTCAGACCAAGAGACTTCTGTACTCTGTCTCTTATTTGCACTCAGTAAAAAGCTCGTGTACAGATGTTTAACCTGCAAACTTTATAGGTATGAAAAATGCTACAGAGACCAGCACAATGTACCCTGACTCTGTTAGTGCCCACTATCCTGTGGCTTCAGGGTCTTCTTGGAGAGGGTTATTTTAGAAGTTCAAACACATAGACTAAGAAATTGCTTTTGGAACCTATTCTTAAATAGATTGCACAATTTATTCTTAAATAGATTATAACTACATTACAAGTAAAATTCCTAAGAAGCTATCTGTAAATTACTTGATCCACATATAATGTATAAGAAATTTATAAAAGTTAATCCTTCATTTCTCATTTCGCTCTGCAATCTCTCCCCTTCTCAAGTTCCTTCATTTAATTTATTCTTATAATTGGAGAAATGACAAATTTTCCTATTCTGTTAGAATGAGATGATAAACAGAAAATAAGTTAATCAAATGGAAGAATTTGGGGAGGAATATTAGGTTCAGAAATAAATTATTTCAACATGTGAGGTTTTTATTGGGCTGCCAAAGAAAATCCATGTAGTAGGTCACAAGAATAGAATCAGTAGTTGGTAAGCTTAAGTTTCCTGGTTTAGAAAAACTTAAAATGGGTGTTCATGTATTACATTTTCTGAGAAGTTGAGTGGTTTGGAATAGGGTATGTACTTATGAGTATAAATTCTAAAAATAGTTTGTTGAACTTGATTAGAAGTAAATGTAACAATTATCAATATTTGTCATTAATAATGACACTGTATTTTACTATATTTCTTTTTAATATGTTAAATTATAAGTACTGGGCTAGAAGGAAGGAAATTGAGTTATAGTTCTGATTTGATCACTGACAAGTAATGTAATTTGGGAAAAATGTGTTTAAATTTTAGAGGACTCAGTTTACCACAGGTGAAAATTGTAATGTCTAATTAGATACTTTTTAACTTTTCAGCTCAAAGAATTACTCCAAGCAAAGTGGAAATATTTTCAGCATTGCACCAAGTCTGTACTTTGCTTTTAAACCAGATTTAATACCATATTTCTGGATGCTTTGTAGTTATTACAAATCTGTATAGTCACATAAGTAAACTTTTGTTTTAAGAAACAAAAGTTTGAAGGCTGCTGGTGCTATGAACAAGATGGATGAATTAACATAAGGATGTTCAAGAAACTAAATGAGAACTTCAAGAGCATAAAAAAGGACATGGAAACTATGAAAAAACCATTCATAAATGAAGAACATAGTAACTGAAATGAAGACTAAATTACAAGGAATCAACAGTAGAGTAGATGAAGCAGAGAATCAAGTAAGCAATTTGGAATATAAGGAAGCAATCTCAAATGACTTCTCAAAATTTTCCAGGAAAAATTTCATTTATTTTCTTTATAGGTAATCAATCTTTTCTGTGTGAGTCTGAACTAAGTGATATATATATATATATATATATATATATATATATATATATATATACACACATACATACACTAGGGGCCCGGTGCACAAAAATTTGTGCACTCAGGGTGGAGGGAGTCCCTCAGCCCGGCCCGTGCCCTCTCACAGTCTGGGACCCCTCAGTGGATGTCCTATGATGGCCTCAGTCTGCCAGGCGCCTTTTGTGTGTGTGTGTGTGTGTGATCACTGGGGACCTGCCCCCAGCTGCATCTGAGGCTCGGAGCAGTCCTCCTGTGTGTGTCTACCTGCCAGGGGCCTGCCCCCAGGCACACTGTGGAGGCTTGGAGCAGGCACCCCCTCTATGTTGATCTCTCAGACTCTTGCCCTCCCCTGCATGTTGTTCTCTTTTTTGAGCTGTGACCAGGGCTGGGTGCTGCCTGCCTCCCAAGCTTGCCTACTGCCCATCTTCCTCCAGCCACCAGAAAGCA
>PVJC01046603.1:0-13243 GCA_004026665.1 Murina feae
CAATTGTGGACCACACTCCTGGATTTCTGCTGTGGTGTTGTATCTCTCTCCGCCGTGGCTATCTTTACTTCCTGGGCAATCTGGGTGTGCATCTCAGTTGTATAAACAACTCCATCTTGCTGGGTTACTACTAGTGAGAGACGGTAGTCCTGAGACTGGACTTATAGTTATGACTGTTCCATCATTCCCTTTTCCTCTCCACTTGCTTCAAGGCTGAGAATTTGTTCTGCTGGTGGGATTCCAATTGAAACTCAACTCTCCTCCAAAAAGTGATGAGATTAGAGAACAATTTAATATTTTGCAGGAGAAACAAGTAGGATTTGTACACATTGATTATTTTTTTAAAATACATTGTATTGATTTTTTACAGAGAGAGAAAGGGAGAGGGATAGAGAGTTAGAAATATGGGTGAGAGAGAAACATGGATAAGCTGTCTCCTGCACTCCCCCTACTGGAGATGTGCCCGCAACCAAGGTACATGCCCTTGACCAGAATCGAACCTGGGACCTTTCAGACCACAGGCCGACGCTCTATCCACTGGGCCAAACCAGTCAGGGCACACATTGATTTTTTTAATGAATCTTTATATCCGTAGTATTTACTGAAAACACACTGAAGGACAGTATTCTTTAAATCCCCCATTAGTTTTTGATTCCATGTCAGAAAGTAATTATGGGCTATATCTGCAGATATCAGCCTAATAAATGCTTTTCAAAAATCTGTATAATATTAACATTGTTAAAATCAAGGAGTGTAGGAATCATTTTATGACACTTATAATTGTAGTACTTAACCACAGAAAGCAGACTTTTACCCTAATTTCTTGCTTATTTTGAATTTACATTAGACAATTTGGCAATAATATCAGCTGTAGTAGACGTACATATGTCCACTGTAGCAAACAAGAAGATAAGCATTCTTTTCTGTACAAATATCATGATTTCATTCATTCAGTCATACAATAAAGTTCACTCAAAGAATATTTACTTCAATTCTTGCATGTTTCAGACGCTGTTCTAGGCACTGGGGACATAGCAATGAATAAAACAAACTTTCACAAAGTTTATATTCTGTTTCAATGGGGAGAGATGGACAAGAAAATAAAATACATAATAAGTGAGGTGGTGCTATGTGCTAAGGAGAAAAAACAAAGGAAGGGAAGACAGTGATGCAATTTAAAATAAGATTAACCATAATAGAATGGTGAAGGCATGGGGCAGGGGCAAGGGACGTGGGCTAGAAGGGATCAATGGGGGATAAAAGAGGACATATGTAATACTTTCAACAGTAAAGATTAAAAAAATTAGTAATAGAATTTCAGATTTACTTTTGTGACACAATTACACTCATCTAAATAAACAAATAAATAAGATTAATCAAAGATCTTGTATACGTATATACATTACCTATGGACACAGACAGTAGGGTGGGAACTGGGTGGAGGGAAACAATAGAGGCATAAAGGGGGCATCTGCAATACTCTCAACAATACAGATTTTAAAAAATAAAATAGGGTGATTAGAAAAGATGTCATTAGGAAAATGAATGTTTGAGTAGAGACTTAACAGAATTGAAGGAGTGACCATGGGGATATCTGGGGAAAGAGGATTCAAAGCACAGGGAACAGGCAGTGCAAAGGCACCAAGGCAGAAGAATGCCTGGAATGTTGCAGGTGCTTCAAGCAGAGCATTGTGGTGAAGAGGAGAATGATAGACGATGAGGTCAGATGTGTGTCTGTGCAAGTGCATGTAGGTAAGGTCTTATAGGTGATCATAGAGACTACTTTTATTGTTTCAATCTGAGTACAATGGGAAGCCTTTGGATCATTTCAGAGGAATGACATCTCAGACTGCTACAGTCATGCTCTGTATATGACATTTTGATCAACAATAGACCGCATATACCACAGCAGTCTCATGAGATTATAATGGAGATGAAAAGTTCATATTGCCTAGTGATGTCATAGCTGTCATAATGTTGTAGCACACTGCGTGACCCATGTGTTTGTGGTGACGCTGGTGTAAGCAAACCTACTGTATTGACAGTCATATAAAAGCATAGCACAGCCTAGCCGGCCTGTGTGGCTCAGTGTTTAAGCATCAACCTATGAAACAGGAGCTCATTGTTCAATTCCTGGTTAGGGCACATTCCCCTGGTTGCAGGCTCAATCTCCAGTAGGGGGTGTGCAGGAGACAGCTGATCAATGATTCTCTCTCATCATTGATATTTCTCTCCCTCTCTGAAATCAATAAAAATATGTTTTTAAAAAAGCATAGCACACACAGTTTTGTATAGTACATAATACTTGATAATAAGTGACTATATTACTGGTTTATGTTTTTAGTACACTATACTTTTTACTGTTATTTTTACGAGTACTCTGTCCAATTCTGTCTTGTTACGCCTGCAGCAGCCTCAGGTGTTGCCTGTTTGCCATATCTCTTGACTGTATCATTTTCTCTTGTGCTTGATTCAGTCTTGTGTTGTTTTATGAATGTAGTGAAGCCTCAATGTACAGTGTTTGTAAAGTCTACAGTTGTGTTCTAGGCCTTTATATTCACTCACCACTTACTCACTGACTACCAAGAGCAAATTCTAGTCTGGTGAGCCCCCTCCGTGATAAGTGTCCTATACATACAGAGGCACCATTTTTTTTTAATCTTTTATACCATATTTTTATTGTACCTTTTCTATGTTGAAATATACAAATACTTACCATTGTGTTACAATTGCCTACAGCATTCAGTACAGTAACACGCTGTACAGGTTTATAGCCTCGGAGCAATAGGGTATACCATGTGGCATCCAGGTTTGTCTAAGGAACTTTATGAGGTTTGCACAATAATGGAATAGACTAACAAGGTATTTCACAGACTGTACTACAGTTGTTAAGTGGTATACGATTGTGTTTCAGAAGGGTCCCTCTGGCTGCAGTGTAGGAGTTGCTGTAGTGGGTAGGGACGGAAGCACAGAGATAATCTCCGTGGTGACCACAATGTGTGGGTAGTGGAGTGTAGAAAAGTGGTGGAATGTGGCTGTATTTTAAAGGTAGAACTGCCAGAACTCATGATACATTGGATGTGGGTTGTGAGACAGGAATTCGAGGAATTCTCTGTTTTATGCTGAGAGGACATCCACAGTTTCTCCGTTAGCACAGGGAAAGCTGTTGGTTGCTCACTGTCATCAGACGAAACAGTTCTGAGTCTACTCAACGAACAGTAAAATGGAAATCTTTCCATTCTCCGAATGGATCCTACGAAATAATTCTACCCAACAAGGTAATTAATTGAACTTTTGAGAATGAGTTTTGCAGCTGACACATTTTATGTGCTCCTATAAAAATGTAGTTTTCATTAAAAATCAAGTGCTTTATGGTCAAGGAAGGCATTCTTTTCTGTCTCTTCCATACTATATGGGTTTACACCAATAACTGCCTGAAGGCTTCAATAAAACCAAGGCTGATTATATGTTTTTTGCTTTCTTGAAAATCCTCCTCTTGTTCACATTATTTAGGAGACCTGAGAGAGAATACAAGTGGGCCACTCCAACTCTCGCATTTCTTGGCGGCGAAAGCACATTTACTTCCCCTCCTGTCCCCTAGGCTATCGGTAATCCATGCACACACCAGTGAACGTGAGGACGAATTTGCCCGTGACCTAGCATTTGCCAATGACTTCTTCAGATGACTGATATCTGAGAGAGATTGTTTAATGGTCTTGTTGACAATCCACTCCTTTAGATGAGTGGATAGAAATGGGCACAGAGGAAGGATTTTAAAGCATGACAGATTCTGGAACTGATTCTGGTTCTAATACATATTAGCTGTGTTATTTAGCCACTTTAAGTAATTTTATTACATCTAACCAGCTTTCATTATGCATGTTAGACGAAGTGAGATTACATATGTAAAATACCTAGCATGTGGAAGATGATTTTTCTTGCGTGCTTATCTATTGCATTGTCAGAAAGTAAGAAGTCTGGTCCAGGTTATATCAGTAACTGCAGAAATGCTTTCATTGAGTAATAATTTAATGGTATGCATTGATTTTTTTTTAAAATAAAAGGTGCTACATTTCTCATTGAACTCTTATACCATGAATAAATTTCTCTAAGCTAGCATTATTCCCTTTCTGACTTGGTTGAGAGAAAACTCGTGTCTCAGTTTAGTGTTTAGTTGCGTAATTTATCTTATTGTACCTTTTGATACCTCTAGTCTACTTCCTTCTACTTCACTTTTTTGTCTTTTCCAGCATTAGAACTCTTGTCACACTGAGTTTATTTCTAATCAACTTTATTGAATATAATTTATGTATGATAAATGACACTCTGTTCAAGTGTACAACTCATTGGGTTTTGACAAATGTGAAATGAAGATACAGATCATTTCCATCACCTCCCAAATGACTCCCCCTGCCCCTTCCTCCATTACCAGACACAGTCATATTGAGCTAATTTACGAGCTTTTTCCCCCTCAGAGTTATTTTTGGTGTAGAAGGCATTGGACACTGGTTTAGAAGCAAAGAGGAAGCGAAGTAGAGGAAACTGAGCATCTACTCTTTCAAGATATTGATTGTGAAGGGAAAGTCTACCCGAGGTCGTCCGACACAATTTCAGGGAGGAATTTTTAAACATAAAAAAGAGTTAAGCATTTACACTCTGCATGGAAAAAAATCAGTAGCAAGGGCTTTTAAAATAATGGAAAGATTGAAGATCAATGAGGAAAGGGGGTGCAAAGAAAGAGGAGAACGGCCAAGCAAACAGCCTAATTGGGGCAATAACAGGAAACAAGAGGAAACGCAGTGTTGTTTTTTTCTCAAAAAGTGGAGGTGAGGTGGTATGACACAAAGCAGATAACAGGTATATTACTCTACTTGGAGACAGGGAGTTGAAGAGTCCATATGTGATGGTTCAATTCCCTGAATGAAGTGCCAGAAAAGTTTATGTGTTGAGAGATACAGAGAAGAGATGTGAGAAGGTGCCTGAGGAAAATAATGAATCTTTGGCATAACATATTAATGCTCTACTTGATGTTGGAGGTCAAGACTTCATGGTGGAACCAATCTCATGCTAATTTTTTTTTTCAGTTGCTCTTTTTGTTTGGCTTGGATGTGCCAGCAAAGGAAGTAGAGGATGGGATTTTTCAAAGTTGGAGAGAAGTTCCAAAGAGGGGCATAATAGAAGGACAGGAAAACCAGGAAGCTGAATGCTTATAACGGAACAGTTTAGATTATACACCATCGGGTTTAAATGGATTAGGAAACTGGTCAGAGTCAGGATAGGGTGAAAAACATTACACTTTCTCTGTCAGGTCTGAAGCCCTATTTAAAAAAATAAGTGGCCCTAGTCGGTTTTGCTCAGTGGATAGAGTGTTGGCCTATGGACTCAAGGGTCCCGGGTTCAACCAGTCAAAGGTCTGTCTCTTCTCCTCCCTTCCACTCTCTCTGAAAATGAATGGAAAAATGTCCTAGGGTAAGAATTAACAAACAAACAAACAAAAAGGGAAACACTGATCATTTTATCTTGTTACTTGTTAATTTAATTCAGTTCTCATTAAAACAAACTTGAGTAGTGTGTACATTGGTTAGAGTGGTCCTTACACCCAGCGCAGGAAAAATAGAAGATGCTGTGTCACACAATATTGGTGGCAGATGGTGGAATTTGAAGCTGTATTACCTGTGTTTGAATTAAGGTTTCTCAGTTTTCCAGCTGTGTGATCTTGGTCAAGTTATTACTCTTTTTGTATCTCAATTTCCTCACTTGTTAAAGAGAGACAGTAATGGTACTTAGATCATGGTGTTGTACAAATGAAGTGCATTAGTATGTGTCCACATGTGAGTCTAGCTATTATTGTTAAGAGTCAGAAAACCTGAGTTCAATCCCATGCCTAAATTCAGAGCCTCAGATTTAGACTGTGGCAAATGATCCAACAATTAGCTGGTTGCTTTGCACTTCCCTCATTTGTAAGACAGGTTTAATAATTTTTACTGCATATGCTTTTGTGACAACTGAAGGATATGAAACACTCGACAAAATATTATTATTTTCACCTAATATATTCCATTAATTGTGTGTCTGGTTACACAGGAATTTTGTAAAGTATTAATTAAAATGCTTCAAAGTCTGGAGCATTTACATATATGTAGAATGCCATTGGGAACTGGAAATGTTTGGTAGGCTTTTGTTACAGTAATTTTAATTATATATTTGTATAATTATATTTTAACATATACCTCTGAAGAAAAAAATTATTGGAGAGAAGGCAGCATTTAAATTCCTAATTTATGCTTTGCTCATAGATTTTATTTCCTTCCATGGAGTTGAAATTTGACAGTGTTTAATCAATACCAATTTCAGTTCATTCCGACTCTAATGGTATTGGACTTAAGAATTTATTCATATGTAGAATGTTGAAAGTTCTTTTAAAGATTCGTGACAACCCTGCATTTTAGCTGCATGGAGCATTAGTGGGGGATAATTTTTAGCACTCATCACTAAGGGCCCCTGTTTTCTTCTCCATTTTCCAATTAGCTAGCTTTTATTAAAGTCAGGTTTATTGGCCTGTAAGTTATAAACAGCAATATTCACCCATTTTAGGTGTAAAATCCCATGGGTTTTGACAAATGGGTATAGTCATGTACCCACCACTGCAGTCAAGATAGAGAACATTTCCATCATTCTCCAAAGTTCCTTTATGCCTCTTACTGGTCAGTCCCTTTCTCCTGAACCCAGCCCCTGGCAGCCCCTGATCTTCTGTTCCTGCCCCAATTGTTCTGTCTTTTCCAGAGTGTCATTTATATTAATTAGCTGTTTAAAAACAGGTTCTGGAAATCTCTTACGGAACTTTATTACTAATTACACCCCAATTTATTCAGCGTCTATGCCTGTGTGAGTGTATAAATGCATGAGCTGGGTATGGGAAGTTGAGTGAGGATGGTGCTAATGATTCAGGCTTTGTTTACAACTGACAGCACCTAGGGTAGGTGGTGCCTTCAGCACAGATAGGGTCAGCACATTAGCAGTGCTGAAAATCCTGGGAAAGGAAAAGGTTATCTTGCTCAGTTGCCACTCAGTAAATATTGTTAACTGTTCATCAAATGAATGATGCTTTAATGGAACACTAACCAAATTGCTGTCCTTACTGCCAGGGAGAAACTCAGTTACACCTGTATAATAATAATGATAAGAATAACAGAATTAATCTTATTTTGTCCACTGCACTGGCTAATTTGGAGTGCCATCATTGAATTGTTCAGTGCATTTTGGTAGATTTACAGTAACACAGCAAAAGCAAACTAAATCGACTACAAAATGTTCAATTGAGAGGCAACAAAAATTCTTCCCATAACATATGGGCAAGAATGAAGCTCATTACTTAATTGTCTGCTGTGATACCTTCAAATTCTTTGGTATCTTCCTTCAAGAAAGGCTTTTTTCCCTCTTACAATTCTTTCTTGCTCCCTATTTTAGGTTTCAAAGTCTGGATTGTAGCATTAGCATAGATGTTGGTAGGTGCAGAAACAAAATGAACCAACATCTGTTGAATTTCTGCTGCATGTGTGATAGACAGTTTAAATACAATTCACTTAATCCTCAACAAAACCTTGAGAAATAGGTGTATTATCACTATTCTACAGAAAACTAAACTGAAAGGGAGCTAGTCCAGGGTCACATAGCTAGTAACACCAAGTCTGTCTTCAAAAGCCACAAGTCACTGCACCTCACCTTGCTGGTTACCCTTATTGCTGCTTGCTATGCTGTATGATAACTTTTCAGCACCATTCCTTATGCTCTATTTACCTGGTGGCTAAATGTATTGATATTGTTCACAGTGCATCAACTTTATGATTATGTACAATTGTTCAACAAATAACAGGAATTGCTTTTTATTTTCTATATTTAGGAGGCTTGAACAACTTAGAATAAATATGATGACCTGTAGGTCAGACATTTCCTGTAAAGTAATGACCAGATCTTCTCCAGCCTGCTATTAATTATGATCCAAGAGCACTCAGCCATTATTTTTAAAATAATAAAAAATAAATAACGCAATAAATGATACTTTGGTTATTATGTAAGAGTGTGGTGGGTGTTAAAAAGGTAATATTGGTAGCCTGTGACTGTTTCCCATCACTCCACTTAGAGAGCAGATGAATACATTTTCCGGCAGGCCACAGATTTACCAGATTTTATTGGGCTATATTATTTTCCCAAACCTTAATAAAATTTTATGAAGGTTATAATTCTGTAAACTTTTAAGATTGTACCACTTAAAAATATGAGATAAATATCAACTACTTAGGCTAAGGAGAAAATATTTGGTTTAGAAATTTTATTAAGTAATAAAGTAGTGACCCAAATGTCCTAGATTCCCTTTTCCTTCCTCTTTTTTTCTCCATCTCTGTAGATATATGTGAAGAAATCTGTATCTAGTTTTTGAAGGTTTTGAGGCAAAACTTTTCTTAAATTTCTCTTTCTCCCAAAGGAGGTTTATCGCTCCTTCTTTCCCTCCCTCCTTTCCTTCCTTCCTAGCTACTTGAAATATTTTTACTCTTGTGATTTTTACCCTTAGACTATCTTTGATTAAATTAGAAGAATTAAAATTCTTCCAGGCTGTCAAGATTGTTTTTCTTGTTAATTCTCATCTGAGAATAATTTTTTCCATTGATTTTTAGAGAGAGTATAAGGGAGAGAGAGAGAGAGAGAAAGAGAGAGAGAGAGAGAGAGAGAGAGAGAGAGAGAGAGAGAGAAACATCTATTGATAGACTCCAGCACATACCCTGACTGGATCAAATTTGTAACCCAGGAACCTGCCCTTGACCTAGAATTGAACCTGTCCAACACTCTAACCACTTAAAGACACCAGCCAAGGCAGGCTGTCAACTTTAAAAAAAAAATATTTTATTGATTTTTTACAGAGAGGAAGGGAGAGGGATAGAGAGCCAGAAACATCAATGAGAGAGAAACATCGATCAGCTGCCTCCTGCACACCCCCTACTGGGGATGTGCCCACAACCAAGGTACATGCCCTTGACTGGAATCGAACCTGGGACCCTTCAGTCTGCAGACTGACGCTCTATCCACTGAGCTATCCGGTTAGAACAGGCTATCAAATTTTATGATCTCATTATTTTGGGCAGTATTTACAGTTTTGAACCATGGCATCATATAGGCAGATAATGTTGCTACTCCTTTCAGAAAACAAAGTAATTTGGCTATTCCAGAATATTTTCTAATATTAAAAATTTTCTGTAGATTTTATTATTATGGAGCACCTGATAGACCAAATATTAGTATAGGTTTTCTATTATCTCTTTGTATTTTTCCCTTTGCACTTGACTTTCTTCTATTTAAATTAAAACATACAGAATATTTGTAATAGTTAAATATTCAAGTCAGTTTTTTAAAGGTTGTTTTATACAAATAAGTTATAATAGTGGCAGTGTAAGATATAGCCCCAAATGTATGTATTGTACTGAAATTAATTCTATCATCAAAAAGGCATTATTTTTTTTACTGGTAACATCAAACTACATACAGTTTTCTCTGTTGGAAAATGTTGTCATAGAATTAGTGCAAACCTTTATTTTCTGATGGCATTGGGGAACTAGTTGGAAGTAACTTAAAAAGTATGGAGCATATAGCCCCAAATTATTGGGGGACACTATTCATGGTGTTTCTACAAATTTTCTGATAGTCTTTGTTCTAGACTATTTTTTCAAGGTTGTTTGCAGAGCAAATGACTATGTTTTATTTTGTGTTTTATTTTTATTACTGTCTTTGAGGTTACATTAGTTAATTATATAGGTTTCAAGTACAATTCTATAATACTGTACTGTGTGTTCACCTCTCCAGATCCATCCATGCTGTGGCAAAAGGTAAGATTTCTTTCTTTTTCACGGCCAAGTAGTATTCCACGGTGTAAATATACCACAGCTTTTTTATTCACTCATCTACTGATAGGCACGTGGGCTGTTTGGAGTTCTTGGCTATTGTAAATAGCTCATCTATTGATAGCTTATCTATTGCAATGAAAATTGGGGCGTATATATTCTTTTGAATTAGTGTTTTCTGTTTCTTTGGATAAATCCTTGGAATTTGAATCCCTGGGTCATAAGGCAGTTCCGCTTTTAATTTTTTTTGAAGAAACTCCAAAAAACACAGTAACTGCACCAATCTGCATTCTCACCAACAGTGCAAATGACTTGAGAAGGTAGAGATAGTGTCTCCTTCAGAAGTAGGGGGCAGTTCTGTTTCCTGATCAGAGAAAAACTCCCTCAGGAATAAGGTTATGCTTGCCATACTTTTTGTAAGATTGAGGGTTTCACCACCTTGGGATCCTTCAGCTATGACACAGACCTACTGCGTGTGCAGCATCCATTGTGGCCACTCTGTATCTTCCACATTGAATTTGGAGGCATAGGGAACCCATATTTTGAATGTGAAGCTCATGCTGCCTGCTTCTCTGTGGGTAATGAAATCCTTTGCCTTCCACCTAAGGGTCTCAAGTCTTTGACAACATATATGAAACTGTGGCACGCTAAACTGTTAGCTTGCAAGAAAATTCCAAATCCTTTGTATTTTTTGACCAAAACCTGTTTCATCACCTGTGAGTTGAATATGAAAGGCCAGAGCACTAGGTATTTCTTTAAAAGCACACACACACAAAAGAAAACCAGGAAGAAAAACACCTAAATTGCAAACTTGCAATCTGTTACTCTCGATTTCTGCTTGATTTTGCAAATTAAATGCACTGGGAATGAATCGTTCATATATAATATTTGCCTTATAAAACATAATTCACTATGGCAGCATGTATTGTAGACATAATACATGAATATGAAATTAATTTTATTTGCATAAAATTGTTACTGTTTTCAATGAATGTCATTGAATGAAAAATGGTAGTTCTGTGAAGTTCAACCCTTGGCCCTACAAAGAATTGTGAAGTTTATATCTAACTTATAGCAAGTGCATAAAAAGATTTGAGATTTAGGAAGTAAAGACGCCTGGTAACTGTGATCTTGTTTTGCTTCTGGTGTTGTTTTCCATAGTCCTCCTCCAACTCCACTCCATTGTTTAAATGCTGGAATTAGGGATCGATATTTGAAATGTGGGTACATTTAAAAAAATTAAAAATCATTACATTCAGGCCCAGTGTTCAGATAGATGTCACTTGAGCACTCATTGAACCACAGTTACCTGTCACTTTAACTCATGTTTTCATTGCAAATTGACCAGATTAACTTGGTGCTACTTAGTTAAAAATAAGTGGCTAGACAGGTGTATCTGTGTAATTTACATTAAGATGATGTCTTTACATTATATAAAGTACTAGAGGCCCAGTGCACGAAATTTGTACATTTGGGAGAAGGGGGGGTCCCTTAGCCCAGATCGTGAGAGGGCACAGGCCAGGCCAAAGGACCCCACTGGTGCACAGTCGGGGCCAGGGAGGTATGCAGGAGGTTGGCCAGCTGGGGAGGGACCATGGGAGGGCTGCAGGCCCATCTTGCTCAGTCCTGATCGGCAGAACCCTAGCAGCAAGCTAACATAATGGTTGGAATGTCTGCCCTCTGGTGGTCAGTGCATGTCATAGCGAGTGGTTGAGCGACCTCAGCATATCATTAGCATATTATGCTTTGATTGGTTGAATGGCCGACTGGATGACTGGACACTTATATTAGGCTTTTATTATATACTAGAGGCCTGGTGCACAAAAATTTGTGCACTTAGGGGGGGTCCCTCAGCCTGGCCTATGCCCTTTCACAATCTGGGATCCCTGGGGAGATGTCTACCTGCTGGCTTAGGCCCACTCTCTGGGGACTCAGGCCTAAGCTGGCAGCCAGACATCCCTCTGGCAGCCCAGGGGCCATTGGGGGATGTCCACTTGCCAGGAGGGGACAGGCCTAAACTGCAGTCAGACATCCTTAGCACTGCTGAGGGGTCAGGAGAGGCTCCCACCACCATTGTACTGGCAGCTATCAGCCTGGCTTGTTGCTGAGCAGAACTCCCCCTGTGGGAGTACACTGACCATCAGGGGCAGCTCCTGCATTGAGCATCTGCCCCCTGATGGTCAGTGTGTGTCATAGTGACCAGTCATTCCCAGTGGTTCTGCTCTTAGGGTCAATTTGCATATTACCCTTTTATTATATAGGATGACTGGAGGCGTATGAAATTTGTGCATGGAGGAGGGGGTTCCCTCAGTCCAGCCTGCACCAACTCTAATCAGGGACCCCTTGGTGGATGTCCGATTACCAGTTTAAACTGGTGACTGGACACCCCTCTCATAATCTGGGACTACTGGCTCCTAGCCACTCACCTGCCTGCCTGCCTGATTGTCCCTAATCCCCCTGCCTGCCTGATTGCCCCCAACTGCCCTCCCCTGCTGGCCTGATCTCACCCCCAATGGCCCTACCCTGCCAGCCTGATCTTGCCCTTAACTGCTCTCCCCTGCTGGCCTAATTGCCCCTAACTGCCTCTGCCTGCTCGATTGCCCTAATGCCTTCCCTGCCAGTCTGATCTCGCCCACAACTACTTTCCCATGCAGGCCTGATCTCCCCACAACTGCCCTCCTCTCCTGGCCAATTTGGTTCTGGTTGGTCAGTTTCTATGCCAGTCAGCATCAAAAGCTCGGCCTCCTAGGCAGCCATTGACTCCTCACAGTTGACCCAGATTTGGTTCTGATTGGTCAGTTTCTATACCAGTCAGCATCTCTGGGCCTATCAGTGGGGCCTGATCAGAAAGATGGGGCTGATCAGCAGCCCT
This sequence comes from Murina feae, assembly GCA_004026665.1. NCBI lineage: Eukaryota > Metazoa > Chordata > Mammalia > Chiroptera > Vespertilionidae > Murina > Murina feae. The sequence continues at coordinate 12,763 of PVJC01046603.1, forward strand.
GGTGGAGGCTTAGAGTGAAATTGAGGCGAGGCTGTTGGCCAGGCCAGGAGAAAGAGAGACAAGTTCTGATCAATGGTTGCCACAGAGGCTATGGATCAAACCTTGCCCCTCTCTCTGCAGGCCTCTCTCTGGGCCTGATCTGCAGCCTCCTAGGCAGTCAGTGCTGGATCCAGGCACCCACAGGGGCCCCAGTCAGTTCTGGGTTGCCATGGCACTGACTTCCAATCTGGTGGAGCCTTCGGTGATAATCAGACATTAGGACCTTGGCTCTTTATTATATAGACTAGGGGCCCGGTGCACAAAAATTTGTGCACTCGGGGTGGAGGGAGTCCCTCAGCCCGGCCTGTGCCCTCTCACAGTCTGGGACCCCTCAGTGGATGTCCTATGATGGCCCCAGTCTGCCAGGCGCCTTTTGTGTGTGTGTGTGTGTGTGTGTGGCCACTGGGGACCTGCCCCCAGCTGCATCTGAGGCTTGGAGCAG
>PVJC01046604.1:0-13243 GCA_004026665.1 Murina feae
CCTGAACTGTAGGCCTCAGCTTCCTCTAGCCTAGGAACTCATACAAGAGGTGAAAGTCCCTGTGGCATGAGCAGAAGATTTGCTTTGAGGAGCAGTGGGAGGTGCATGCACAGCATGAGGTAGGGAGGAATCTGAGTGCTCAGGGCCCTGCAGGTCAGGATGAGGGGGTAGGTATTAGCAGATCGGGCAGTGGGCGCTCGCTGCCCCTGATTTTCCTTCTCTCTCCTTGTCTCCACCTCAGGGATGTGACAAGTGCCCATGAAAAGAAGCAGAACCTGGTGGCCCTGCATGAACATGGGCACAGCTGTGAACTACTGGCCATCGGGGTACAGCAAGTAAAACAACGTTTACAGGAGTGAAAAGCTGAGCACTACGTTAATATGTGAATATGTGACAAAAGTTCCGTTAGATGTTAGCTTTATAGGTTTAGTAACACCTGTTCCTAATGCATGTTCCTGTCCGTGTATCCATGCACTTACTTCGCTAAAGAAGCACTGTCAGGTATCTCTGCACATAGGAGCACTCTTCTCCCTCTCCCCAGATTTGACTGGTAATGCATTCCAGGAGTTGGATTCCAGATGCTTTTCTCTGCATTTGTACACACGCACACAGGCACACACACTAATGGTTTCAGCATCTCCTACCTGCTCTTGCTTTTCTCTGCATTTGTACACACACTCACACACACACACAATAATGGTTTCACTATGAGCATCTTCTGCTTACTCTTCACTATCAGAGTGTCCTGAGCATGTTCCTAGTATTCTGTTTCCTGTTCAGCAGTTGTTCTGTGTTACAAACCCCCATTATTCATTTACCCTGCATTAGTCACTGTCAGTTAATAAACATAGTTTTTTTTCTCAGTTGTTTCTTTCTCTCCTTGTGCACAAACCCTGTGCACATGTATGAGTGGTTCATTTGCACATAGACTTCGTAGTGGAATTGCTGCATCAAAGATTTCATTTGTTCAGCCAACACCTAAGAGCCTTGTACTGGGTAGTGAATGCTGTCCATGGTGCTGAGGGCATATTAGGGAACAAGACACAAATGTCCTTGCCCACTTGACCTTGACATTCTCCTGGGGGATATTTTCAGTTTTTATATGATGAACTGTTTGCCTTTACTCTCTGTCAGATCTGAGACTTAGAGGCTGTATTCCATTATGAAAAGTATGGAATGTGACAGAGTTGCTCTGGACTCTATCCCAGAACTCAGGGGAGAATATGTGGAGTCATTTTTCCAAGACTGGGAACCTCCAGAGCACAGCTTACACAGAGGGAGAGGCAGTATCCAGGTGGTCGTGTGGGCAGGGGAGGACACAGATGCACAGGGTATGTGGGAGAGTGCCTGGCATACAGGGAAGGGAGACCCAGGACCCAGTGTGTGCTATCACAGCCACCGAAAGGAGAGGGTGTCAGGGAGGATGGTGTGAGGGGTCAGTATATTCAGGGCTGAGGTCCTGAGAACTGGGTCAGCAGTGAGAGGGGAGTCCTTCTTGGGTCAGTGAGGATGCTGCTCCACCTCTGCCTCAGCAGAAACAAATGCCCTTTTACCTGAATATAGCGCTGCATTCCTCAAGTTCAATATTCTGCTAATGCAGTTTGAGTACATTATTTTCCACGTGAAAAGAGAAGAGAATCCTCAAAATAGATGCTGAAAGATTTCATTCTTCTTCCCCCCTGGGAAGATGGTACACACAGACTGGGTGCCCAGCAAGAAGATATGCGAGAAAAGAGGACTTCAACATAATTTGCAGTCAGCAGCATAAATGTTTTTCCTTAGTTTCTGTGAGTGGATAATGCTGTCCATGAGAAAGATGGAGATTTGAGATGCCAGGAGACTATGGTTTCATCCAAACCCAGAAATCAGCCTGGACATGGCTCTGAGCCCACCTCCAATTAGCCTGCTCCCCCACAAAGTGATGCCCATGTGGATGCATATGCTCTTCTGATGAGTTGCTAAATGACTGTTTATACCCCCCTGTCTGTTGCATTTGTGTTTCAATCGCTTTTTAGACTGGGTCTAGAGCTAATCCCCATTCCTAGCCCAGAATTGGAAAATGCTGGGATGTGTGAGAAAGCAGTATAGGCATCACAAGAGGAGCCTTCTGAGCTTTCTTCACCAAGACCCACAATACACAACACAGTTTGCAGTGACTCTAAGCCAAGTGCTCCACAAAAACATACTGACCCTTTGCACATGCTATACAGCCTGGTATTTCCTATTCTGTTCTGCAATGCACTGTGTTATTGCAGTGTAATTCATTAAAGACATGAAATTCTGCTCAGGTAACATATAACATTCTTTTGGCATGTTTATAGGCCACAACCTGTAGCTTGGAAAGTCCTTCATGGTCCCAATGTGTGTCCCAGGTGACTCCTTGCTCTGAGTCCTGTAGAGAAGGTGAAAGGAGGCCTCATTTTTCTCTTAGACAGTTTCTTGGGAAATGGTGACCTTGAGACTTAATATTCCCCTGGGCCAGGCCTGACTAAGGGTGGGGTAGATGAGGGAAGCATCCCTGGTGTCTGGTCAAATACTCCAGTGTTACTTCTTTAGAGTCATGCTACTATTGCAATTAGAACACTTCTGGTTTTCCCCCCACATTACCCTATTGTGTACAACATCATCTGTGTGTTCCACAATTCAGTTCAATCCTGACACTAACCAGAGTTAGCTCAGTGCCCACAGGTTAAGTACTGAGTCCTACAAGTCTGCTCCTCACAGCCAGATGCCAATTGCAAGTTCCAGGCTGTCCCTTGTATTCTGAAAAACTAGCTATAAATCCAAGGTTTCCATGACCTCCTCGAGTTCAGTCAGTTGCTAAAATCTTTACAGTAAGGAATGTGATAAAGTATGCAGATGAGCAGCCAAATGAAGAGATACATAGGGTGACATCTGGAAAGGTCCAAAGCACAGGAGCTTTTGTCCCCATAGTGTTGGATTTTATTACTCTCCCAGCATATGGATGTATTCACCAACCCAGAAGCTCTTTGCACCTCATACTATTGGGATTTCATCTAGGCTTCATCCATCATTAACTATATTTTCAGTCCCTCTTCTTTCTCAAGAGAATGGAGGATGAAGCTGCAAGTACTAAGCTTCTAGTCATGGCTTGCTCTTTCTTGTGCACAGCCCCCATTCAGGAGCCACCTCAGAGTTGCCTCATTAGAACAAATAGTGTTCTTATCACTTAGGAAGTTACAAGGGTTTTAGGTGGTCTATGCCAGGAACTGGGGGAAGAGGCCGGCATGTGTATTTTTATTATTTTACACCAGGGTTTATTCTGGTGGGGAAGGATATGGGCTCAGAACCAACTGGGTTATGCTGAAATGACAACCACAGTTTGTTTATCACTCATGTTTCTTGTACATCTCAGCTGAACTGGGGCTCTCCTCCACATTACAACACCCCCCTATCAGGACCCAAGGACACAGAGCAGCCACACAGGTGGCCTGGCAGAGAGAAAGGAGAGTGTGGCTAAGCGATGAACTCTGTCATCAAATGGCTAAGTCTGACCATAAGGGTGAAATTTTGCAGTCCTCTGAGAGAAGTGGGGGCTAGGTTATACGTTATTTGTGAACATTCTAAAATCTGCCACAAAGGCAATAAAAAATAAAATCAGTCACAAGGAGGATGTGACATCATAAACGAGAATGTGGTAGCGGGGAAAGGAGTGAGAATTTTACCCCCCTTAAGACAATATTCAACAACCCCCTCCCCTCTGACACCTGTCAATATGTTCTCTGAGTCTAGTCAGTAGATGCTGTGAAACATCTTACAATGCATAGGACAGCAACCTCCTCAAAGAATTATTTGAGCCAGAATGTCAATGGTGCCAAAGTTGAAAACCCTAGCTAGAGGAGTACATAAATGGAGAGATTTTAAGTGTCAGACAGGAGAGCTCTCCATGAGGGTAGGCAAGTAGAAGATGGTACAGTTTCTAAGTCAATCCATTTATCACAAGGCACTTATGAGGCCTTGACTGTGTGCAGAGCTCTACAGTAAAGGCAGATAAGGTGACAGACTGGGTTTCTGTAGTCATCTTAAAGGAGAAAGTTGATGGTGCATAGGCCTTTTTGTCCCCAGTGCTCTGGGAGCCAAATCAACTATATGTAAAGAGTTCCCGTGTGGTGGGTCTGTTTCTCTGCTTTCTCTTCCATCTCAGTATGACCCTGTGTCAGGGACTGCAGCTCCATAATTGACTGATTATCTGGAAAGAAAGTCCTCCCACTCCATCCTTCTTTAGGCCCTTTGCCTCTCCAGGTAGATTTTATTTTATTGAATTTATTGCGATGACATTGGTTAATAAAAGTATATAGTTTCAGGTATATAATTCTATACTACATCATCTGTGCATTGTATTGTGTGTTCACCACCCCAAGTTAAGTTCCCTTCCATCACTATTTATCCCCCCTTACTCTCTTCTACACCCCCCCCCACTCCCTTCCCCTCTGGTGATCACATGCTGTTGTCTATGTCTATGAAGGGTGTTTTTCCCCGCTTAATCCCTTCATCTTTTCCATCTAGCTCTCCAACCCCCTCCCTTCTCTAAGAGTCTGACACTATTTTGTTTGTTAGTTCATTTTGTTCATTAGATTCCACATATGAGTGAAATCATATGGTACTTGTCTTTCTCTAACTGGCTTATTCACTTCGCATAATTTTCTCCAGATACATCCATGCTATTGCAAAAGGGAACATTTTCTTTCATATGGCCAAGTAGTATTCCACTGCGTAAATGTACCACAGCTTTTTATCCACTCATAAGTTACATTTTAGAATATGCTAGTCAAGCTCCATGATTTTTTAAAAACTCTATTGGGATTCTGACTGGAATTCCTTTGAATTTATAGATCAATTTGGGGGATAATGACATCTTTACACTGCCAAGTCTTTACACCCAAGAGCCTGAGCTATGTCTCCATTTTTAAGGTATTTTTTGTGTTTTCTCTAATGTTTTATTATTTGTTGCATCCACAGTTTGTACATTTTTTGTTAGATTTAGTTTTTGTTGTTAGTCTCTATTCCTCACAAGAACCTATGAGGATGGTGGGGACCTGAGGCTCAGAGAAGTGCTCAGCCCCTACTATCCCATTCACACCTTAAGGAACTGTTAGAGAAATCAGATCTTCTGATTTTCCATCAGAGACAGAGGGTTTGAGGGGCACTGCTAGGAGGGTATGACATTTACACTGAAAGTCAGCCAACCAACCACATATGAGAACCACCGTCATAACTTTTCTACTTTTGATGGAACACTAGACTTTAGAAATCAGGAAAGTACTGGTTGGGGGACAGAGGAATAAAGGAAACTGAGAGACAATGAGAAAACTACACTGGCTCCATAATATTGCCTAGATTTAGTCCAGTTCAGTTCACTCTGTTGGCTCTATTAAGATTTTTTCTTTCTTAGGGAAACATGTGCTTATGGGAACATTGTTTTTGAACCAATGACATAGGCCAATGGTACTTTGGGCAACATATTATGTATTTTACAGTTTTATTTGAATATTATATTCATAAAATGTATGAATCAAGTTATCACTGTATGGGACCTGTTTCAGACACTATATAAGTGGGTAGGACACTCTGACCATCCTCTTTTCTTCAGGGTGATTACCCAGGGAACAGATAGGCTGAACTAGTCCCCTCTTTATAAATGTGCTTCTCTCCTTCATCATTACTGTGATGGGTTGACCCTGATATGCTCCTTTCTCAGCATTACCCACACCTATCCTAGGGGGCCCTTCCTAGGTAGTAGGTAGGAAGTTCAGTCATTAAATGTTATTAGAGTGCCACCTGCTGGTGTAAGAGTGTTGTAGGCCCAATAGCCCTTTAGTTCTGGGGGTAGTTTTTGCTTTTTCCATCCATTTATGGTCTGCTTTGAGTTTCTCTGTATATACTCTTACCTTCTTAGTTGATTCCTCCTGCTTATTTTGGCTTTTGGTTCCCTTCACCCTTTTATTTATTTATTTTTAATATTTTTATTGATTTTTTACAGAGAGGAAGGGAGAGGGACAGAGTTAGAAACATTGAAGGGAGAGAAACGTCGGTCAGCTGCCTCTTGCACACCCCCTACTGGGGATGTGCCCGCAACCCAGGTACATGCTCTTGACTGGATTCGAACCCGGGACCCTTCAGTCCCCAGGCCGACGCTCTATCCACTGAGCCAAACTGGTTAGGGCTCCCTTCACCCTTTTAAATCTTATCTGAATTTCTTTCTTTTTTAAAGGAATTCTTCAGAATTTATTTTCCAGTACCGATGGTTTCCCAACTAATGATGGTTCAACTTACAATTTTTCAACTTTACAATAGTGCAAAAGCAATATGCATTCAGTGGAAACAGTACTTCTAATTTTGATGTTTTCCCAGGCTAGCAATATTTGATACAGTGCTCTCTTGTGATACTGGGTAGTGGCAGTGAGCCACAGCTTCATTAGCCACACAATCATGAGGATAAACAACTGATACTCTTGTACTGTGTTTTCAGGGGGTTTTTATATTGTTTTGTGTTTACACATAAATTACATGATAGTCAAAACTTTATTATAAAATAAGTTTTATGTTAGATGATTTTGCACAACTGGAGGCTAATGTATAAATGCTCTGAGCAAGTTTAAGGTAGGCTATGCTATGCTGTAATGTTCAATATTAAATGTGTTTTCAACTTATGGGGTTTATTGGGGCATAGCCCCATTATAAGTCAAGAAACATCTGTACTTTATTAATTCTTCTGTCATTTCAGTGGATCACTGGGAAGGTAGACAAGTTGGCTCAAGCAGCCATCTTCAGATAGACTTTAAGGATGTTTTATAAAAGTTCCTAGTATAAAAAGTTGTCTTAGTTTGATATGTTGTGTTTAGAAAATGTTCCTTACATTTTTCTACATTTAACGGGGTTCTCAAGATTGTATTGTGGCCTATTACATGATCAAATTTCTTAATGTTCATGGTTATTATACAGAAGGCTGGGCAGATTGGTTGTTCACTTCGTTAAAGAACAATTCTTGGAGTTTCATTACAGAGGTGAAAGTGGCAGCTTCTAGCCCAGGGGTTCTCAAACTGTGGGTCAAACGACCCTTTCACAGGGGTCGCCTGAGACCATCCTGCATATCAGATATTTACATTATGATTCATAATAGTAGCAACAGTACAGTTATGAAGTAGCAACGAAAATAATTTTATGGTTGGGTCACAACATGAGGAACTATATTTAAAGGGCCAGAAGGTTGAGAACCACTGCTCTAGCCAATCTATGAGGTGCTGGAGGAGAATCTACAAGTGAACTTTTACAAAATTATTTTATTTTATTTTATTGTTGACAGTATTACAGATGTGTCTGATTTTCTCCTCTTTTGCCCCCCTCCGCCCAATCTTACCTAAGGCCCACTCCTGCTCTTTCTCCTTTTTCCTTTTTTTCATTCTTTATTGATTAAGGTATTACAAGTGTCCTTATCCCCCCATTGCCCCCTCACCTCCCAGGTCATACCCTCACCCCCCTAGTGTCTGTGTCCATTGGTTATGCTTATATTATATGCATGCATACAAGTCCTTTGGTTGATCTCTCCCCCTTCCCCCAACCCTCCCCTGCCTTCCCTCTGAGGTTTGACTGTCTAATCGATGCTTCTCTGTCTCTGGATCTGTGTTTGTTCATCAGTTTATGTTGTTCATTATATTCCACAAATGAGTGATATCGTGTGATGTTTATCTTTCTCTGACTGACTTATTTCACTTAGCATAATGCTTTCCAGGTCTGTCCATGCTGTTTTGGATGGTAGGAGTTCCTTCCTTTTTACAGCAACATAGTATCCCCTCTTTCTCCTTTTTAATTCTGAGATTGGAGGTTTTTTTTTTAAAAAAAGACCATTACAAAGAACAGCTCTTGCCTATGGTGATTTGATCTGCAATTTTGTCTCCTTAGTTTCTTTATTAATTTGATTCCACCTTTTTGTCTCCCAGGAGTGCCTCAGTATTTCTGGTGGTCCACCAGCACCTTTTCTTGTTTTTCTGTACTGTTAAAAAATTATCCTTGTCCGACCATCATGGCTCAGTGGTTGAGTGTCAACCAGGGGGTCACGGTTCAATTCCCAACCAGGGCATATGCCCAGGTTGCAGCTCAATCCCCAGAAGGGATGTGCAGGAGGCAGCGGATCAATGTTACTCTCTCATTGTGTTTTTATTTCTCTATCCCTCTCCCTTCCCCTCTCTCTCTAAAAATCAATAAAAACATACATTTTTTAAAGTCTCCAAACAAACAATACGGAGAAACCACGCACAGAATAGTGCACGAGGGGGAAGAAGGAGGGAGAATTTGCCTGGCTCACTCCCAGTTTTTTCTATTTTTTCCCCAAAAAATATACTTTATTGATTTTTTTACAGAGAGGAAGGGAGAGAGAGAGAGAGTTAGAAACATCGATGAGAGAGAAACATCGATCAACTGCCTCCTGCACACCCCCTACTGGAGATGTGCCTGCAACCAAGGTACATGCCCTTGACCAGAATTGAACCTGGGACCTTTCAGTCCGCAGGCTGACGCTCTATCTACTGAGCGAAACCAGTTAGGGCCCAGTTTCTTTTCTTAATGGTCAAAATGTACCCAACAGATATTAACTCCCCCGTATTTCTAGATTGCATCATCTGGCCCCTGGGGCAGCTGTTTTGGAAACCAGATATCACGCTTAGAGGTGTAGTGCTTCGTACATTCCAAAAATGGTAGGAGCCAGAAAGTCCAAGTGTGCCGCTCATTGGCCTGTCTTTACAGCAGCATCCAAATGTGAGAACCAAATAACCCAGGCAAGTCCTAGATTCACCTGGTAATTGTAGTAGTCAGCTGTGCTAGCTAATTGACTTTATCTGAAAGAAAAATTAAACTATCTCTATGTCAAGCAACTGAACTGTTTATAGCTTGGAGCCAGGCACCTAGGTTAAACTCTCAGGTGAGAGAGTGATGGGGTGCTTATCTTCCCTGATGTTGTATTTCAAAGAGATGGGTCCAAGGCTCCTAAGAAAGTCATTCATGGGTTATGGGCTGGCAAGAGACTTGTTTAGCTTTTAAAAAGATGTACATACATATCAAAGTGAGTAGTTTGTAGCTTTCTAAATACCCAGTAAGATTCAAAGTAAAGCAATGATCAGAATTGCAATAGAATGAATTTTTAAATTAATATAATACTCACCCTGGCCAGCTTGGCTCAGTGGATAGAGCGTCAGCCTGTGGACTGAGAGGTCCCGGGTTCGATTCTGGCCAAGGGCACATGCCTGGGTTGCGGGCTCAATCCCCAGTGGGGGGCATGCAGGAGGCAGCTGATCAATGATCCTCTCTCATCATTGATGTTTCTATCTCTCCTTCTCCCTTCCTCTCTGAAACCAATAAAGAAATATATTTTTTTAAAAAATTAATATAGTACTCACCTTAGGGGCAAAAAGAACTTCAAATTTAAAAAGCATTTACAATGGTGAATGATTAAAGCAGATTCTTGCTTAGCAATGCACAAAAATTCTCCTTCTTCTTGTCACTGGGTTGTGCCGCCACATCACTAATTAATCTTTAAACTTCTACTGACTTTCTTGTATTCTCTCCAACATATCCCCTAACAAAAAGCAGGCTGAACCAGTAAAGAAAAAAAAAAAGGCGGAAATTCCAGGGCTAGCTAAGCCTGCTCACAGGAATCAAATGAGAAATCCAAGGATCACCCCAAAAAAATCTGTTTGCACCGGAAAAATCCAAGATGGCACCTGAAACCCCTTCCCAAGCCAAGTTATATATAGCTAGATATGTTCCAAACATGTTTGGGAACTGCACATGCTCCCTTGGAAATCCAAGGTCCCTCCACCTGTTATGGACAGTCTCCTCAAGGGAATGGGGTGGAGGGCTGGCCCTACCCCTGCACAGTGGGGGACCTTTTGAGTGTGAGGGGACTTTCAGGTCCTTGACTCACCCAGGAAAAATTTCAAGGAAGATTTGAAGTGAGAACAAAGCAAGTTTTATTCAGATAGAGAAAAAGAAAGAGGCCAGGGTGTGGGCACCACTGTGAAAGAAGCAAAAAGTATGCATTCAAGTGGACATAGGCCAAACCACAAGTTAGGTGCTCTGTGGTCAATTACTTCTTGGGATTTTGTTTCTAAGGGGAGGGTTGTCGCCAAGCTTTGTGGCGCCAAATTCTGACTCCACCTTCTGGTTGGGAGGAGACCTTGTTGTGACCACCATAGGAGTTTTCTACCATTAACTGTTTCCCTTTGATCAAGCCCAGAGGTAGGGACTCCAGTGAGAGGATGTGGGTTCCTACTTCCTCACTACACTTATCAGGATTTTTCTGGAACTTCTTTCTATTCTGCCTCACACCCTTCCTTGGGAATCCCCACCCCAGAACCCACCTACCCCACCACCACCACCACCCTTTAATACTTTCTTAATTTCCCAGAATCAAGGATAAGGAATCATTAGGCATTCAATTATCCTTCTCCATTCTTTGGCCAAGAATAAAGTTTCTGAATTGCTTTGTCGAATGTTGTCTGTGAACAACACCCAGCAGGACAAGCATTAAGGGTGGGGTGTTATTCATTATAATCGCCCACCACAGAGGATAGAGGGCTAGGGAAGGAATGCCTCATTACTAGCCAGCCAGGCTGAACTTTTCTATGAACTTTTCAACCCCACTATGCCTTAACGTGACCATGCCACCTCAGACTGGCACTGAGCCAGCCCTACCACTTTTCTACTCTGTGGTGTTTACAGGACAGGTAATGAGCCTTCCAAAAAATATGAGCTTTTCTGCATATAATTAGAAAGTTCCACCTCAGCTTATTCTCCATCTGTGATCTCCAACCTTTTCCCACTCTAAGCCATCTCATCCCCCAATGAGGACCAAACCATCAAGTTTTATTGCTAGAAATAGTCCTGAAATCCAAATACCTTCTCACCTCTTCTGTGTCATCTGCAGACCTGGATTTAGGGAGAGAAGTCAACAACTATTGCTGGTTCACCATCTTCATCTAAAACCATATATGGGCCTGACCGGTTTGGCTCAGTGGATAGAGCGTTGGCCTGCGGGCTCAAGGGTCCCATATTAGATTCCAGTTAAGGGCATGTACCTTGGTCGCAGGCACATCCCCAGTAGGGAGTGTGCAGGAGGCAGCTGATGGATGTTTCTCTCTCATCGATGTTTCTAACTATCCCTCTCCCTTCGTCTCTGTAAAAATCAATATATTTAAAAAATAATAATAAAACCAGATGTGCCTTTACATTTTAATATTAGACATTTTAAGTCATTACTAACAACAATAAAAATATACATAGCACTTATCACATGACAGGTGTTATTCTAAAGTGCTACATATATTAACTCATTTAATCATCATAGCAATCCAAATAGTTGGATACCCTAGTTATCCCTGGTTTACTTGAGTAGACTGAGGCACAGAAAGGTTATTTGACGTAAAAAAGGTTACACAGCTAGTAAGCTAAGAAACCAGATTTGAAACCATGCAGCCTGCCTTTGGAGTTTACACTCTAAAAGGCAAGTGCGCTTAACTATTCTACAATTCTACCATTAATTAGAATCTATATCCATCTCTTTTTGTTGTTAATCCTGACCCAAGGATACTTTTTCCACTGGTTTTTTTTAGAAAGAGTGGAAGGAAAGGAGGGAGGGACAGGGAAAGACAGAGAGGGAGAGGAACATCCATGTGAGAGAGGCACATCAATTGGTTGCCTCCCGCACACACCTGGATCGAGCCTGCAACCCAGGTACGTGCCCTTGACCGGGAATCGAACCTTCAACCCTATAGTGCTCAGGGCAACACTTTAACCACTGAGTACACTGGCCAGGGCAATATATAAAACAAGAACTTTTTTCTTTCCTGTACTTCCCCTCATCTTCCATGTTTATATTACCTGGAACTTTAAGATTTTAATTTTTTAAATTTACAATCAAAATGTATTTAAACTTTTCAATAAATTTTATTGTTTTTCCCCTCGCCATTGCTTATTGGAACCCCCTCCTTCCTCCTAAACCAATTTTTTCTCCTTGCTGAATCACATACTATAATAATCCTTTCAAAAAAGGCATGTATATATGAATTTTCTGAAATATTTTTGCTTTCATATGGATTATCTTGGCTAGATATAGAAATCTAGGTTCAAAGTTATTTCTCATCATCTCTTTTAAGAACGTCTCCACTGTATTTTCTCCTCTTTTTTCTCTGGGACTTTGCGGAATCTTCACCTTATCCTTTAGAATTGTATCTTAAACCTAGGAATTTTATTTATTGAGTATGTGTGTGTGCCTGTGTGCATTAATCACCTTCAGAACTTAGTGGCTCTTTTCAATTTGAAAATTCAAGTCTTCATATAATTTTCAAGTGTCACAAATTATTCTTTTGATTTTTTTCAATCAATTAGAAATATGCAAACCATTCTTAAATCAAGGGCCAAAAATAGTCCGTGGGTTGAATTTGGCCTGTGAGCCATAATTCGCCCATTCTGGTGCTAGAACATCAATTCCAGGGCTACTGCTTGATTCACTGCTGTATCCCCTGCACCTAGAACACCGCCTGGCACCTAGTAGGCTCTCAATAGATGTTTCCAAAACAAGCAAGTGAATGGAACAATGAGTTGGATAGCAAGTTACTGAAGGAGTGGAGAAGTGAGGGAACATATGAGAGTTGCCTCAATACTACTCTCAAGGCCTCAGTTTACCCCATCTGAACCTAAGCAAGCTCCACCAAGAAGTATTAGAAAGAGATCAGAAGGCTGAGGCAAGCGTTGAAACTAACATCTTTATTTTTCCCTTTAACTTGAGGGTAATCCTGACAGATTCCACCAGGAGGAGGCAAAAAGAACTGGGCTGGGCTGGGCAGGAGCTCTCCAAGGACCTGGCCTCCTCCTGCTCCTGTGGAGTTGAGATTAGGATTGTGATCTGAGCTCAGCATCCCTGGGGAGGACAGTGGACCACTCTGCAGTCTCTGTGGGCACCTACTTCCGACAGCCATGTTAATGGGAACCAGCCACCTTCACACACCAGGCAGAGGGACTTGAGAGAGTGACCCCATCTTCCTCCACACACAGAGATGCATGCGCACAGGAGTCTGGCTGGAATGGCATGATCAGTGTCCAGACACATGGCTCTGGCCTGTGGTCCAGTTGAAAAACATGAAGCCTAGACTGATCACCATGAAGAGGACCCCCAAGACACCAAAACACAGAGCCTATGAACAAGAGGAAGAGAAAATGAGACTGGATGGGT
>PVJC01046605.1:0-13252 GCA_004026665.1 Murina feae
AGAATTGAAGGTCAGATAAAGAGCTTCACAGACAAGAAAAAGCTAAAGGAGTTCATCACCACCCAACCAGTATTATATGAAATGCTGAAAGGTATCCTTTGAGAAGAGGATGAAGAAAAAGTAAAAATAAAAATTATGAACAACAAATACATATCTTTCAACAAGTGAACCTAAAAATCAAGTGAATAAAAAAATCTGAGGAACAGAATGAACTGGTGATTAGAATAGAATCAGAGGCATAGAAAGGGAGTAGACTGACAATTTTCGGGGGTAAAGGGTGTTGGGAATGTGGGAAGAGAATGGACAATGATCGTACACCTATGGATGAAGACAGTGAGGGGGGGAGAGAGAGGGTGGGGTGGGAAATGGGAGGAGGGGAGCTTTGGGGGAAATAGAGGAATAACTGTAATAATTTGAACAATAAAGATAAATAAATTAAAAAACAAAAACAAAAAAAAGAGTAATATTGAAATTGACCATTTCTACGGGATGCCTAAGCCATGCCCACCAACCAATCAGAGTGGCTGTATGCAAATTATCCCAAACAAGATGGAGGCCGGCAGTCATGGAGCTGAGTAAATAGAGGCTTCCATTGCAGCAGGAGTAAACTGTCTGCCGGCTGGCTGGGCCTTTCTGTGCTCCAGGCAACATTGTTGCAATTATAGAAGCCACAGAGCTGAAGCCAACAGGAGGCTTCATTACCTGCCTAGGCCTCGGCTTAAAGGAACAGTATCAATTATGGAAGATAAATAAACCCAGAAACCTGCTTCCAGCCAGACTTGCTGGGACATTGGGTCAATGGGAGCTATAGGCAGACTGAAAGCCTGAAAACAGCCCTCACCCCATCACCCATGCTGGCCACACCCCAATGGGCTGACGGTCCCCACTGGGGGGCTTGTCTAGCCTGCAAACAGCCATCAGCCTGTCACCCAGGCTGGCCAGGTACCCTAGTAGGGACCTGAACCCTGAAGAGACTGGCCAGCCTGAAAACAGCCATCAGCCCCTCACCCAGGCTGGCAAGGTACTCCAGTAGGGACCCAAAACCTGAAGGGACTGTGGGCAGCCTGAAAATGGCCCTCAGCCCGTCACCCAGGCTGACCAGGCATGCCAACAGGTAGACATCCCCAGAGGGGTCCTAGACTGCAAGAGGGCACAGGCCGGGCTGAGGGACCTTTCGAGTGCACAAATTTTTGTGCACTGGGCCCCTAGTCCTATATAATGAGAGAGTAATATGCAAATTGACCCTAATAGCAGAACTGGGAATGACTGGTCACTACGACACACACTGACCACCAGGGGCAGCTGCTCAATGCAGGAGCTGCCCCCTGGTGGTCAGTGCACTCCCACAGGGGGAGCTCTGCTCAGCCACAAGCCAGGCTGATGGCTGCCAGCACAGTGGTGATAGCGGGAGCCTCTCCCACCTCCTCAGCAGCACTAGGATGTCCTACTGCAGCTCAGGCCTGCTCCCGTCTGGCAAGTGGACATCCCTCGAGGGCTCCCAGGCTGCCAGAAGAATGTCTGACTTCCAGCTTAGATCCAATCCCCTGGGGAGTGGACCTAAGCCAGCAGATGGACATCCCCCGAGGGGTCCCAGACTGTGAGAGGGCACAGGCCGGGATGAGGGACCTCCCTCTCCCCCCATCAAGTGCACAAATTTTTGTGCACCAGGCCTCTAGTATATATATAAAGAGCCAGGGTCCGTAATGTCAAAAATGACTGAATGGATGACCAAACACCGGAGGTCAGTCCTGTAGTCAGTGCTGGGTCACCATGGAGACCCAGCACTGACTGCCGCTGCTGCAGATGTGGCAACCCAGCACTGACTGCTGAAGGGGCTGTGGATCAGGCCTGGAGAGAGGCCTGGACAGAGAAGCAGGATCTGATCTGCAGCCACCATGGCAGCTATTGATCAGCTCTTGCCTCTCTTTCTCTCTGGGCCTCGCCAGCAGCCACAGGTGCTGCTGATCAGCTCTGCCTCTCTGATGAGGCCCAGAGATAGGCCCAGAGATGCTGACTGGCATAGAAATTGACCAATCAGAACCAAATCTGGGTGAACTGCGAGGAGCCAATGGCTGCCTAGGAGGCGCAGCTTTTGATGCTGACTGGCATAGAAACCAATCAATCAGAACCTAATCTGGGCAACAGCTGTTTGATGTAAGGTGTAAGAAAACGGTTCAATTTTTTAATGACAAATTTGGCAGTATAGTGCATTTGGCTGGCTATCAGTCCAGATATGGGGATTATGTATTTTTGACTGCCAAGAGCATCTCCTCCTGCTGAAAAAGGCTTACCATTTAAGCAATTTAAGCAATCCTATCCTATATAATCTATCTATACTAATAAAAGGGTAATATGCTAATTATACCAGATCAACCAACCATCTTCTGGATGTCTGACTTCCTTCTGGACAAAGCCATAGTGATGGGGCCAAGGCAGAGGCAATTAGGGGTAATCAGACTGGCCAGGGAGGACAGCTGGGGGCAAGATCAGGCCAGCAGGGGAGGGCAGTTGGGGGTGATCAGGCAGGCAGGGGAGGTCATTTGGGAGCGAGATCAGGCTTTCAGGGGAGGGCAGTTGGGGGAGAGATCAAGCTGGCAGGGGAGGGAAGTTAGGGGTGATCAGGCAGGGAAGGCACTTAGGCATGATCAGGCCAGCAGGGGAGAGTAGGAAGGGGCAAGATCAGGCTTCCAGGGAAGGGCAGTTAGGGGCAATCAGGCAGACAGGCAGGTGAGCAGTTAGGAGCCAGCGGTCCCAGATTACGAGAGGGATGTCCGACTAAACCAGCAGTCAGACATCCCCAAAGGGGTCCCCTATTGGAGAGGGTGCAGGCTGGGCTGAGGGAACCCCTCCCCCTGTGCACGAATTTCATGCACTGGGCCACTAGTATATAACAATATTACATGCAATACATATTAATATTTCAAGACTAAAAGGATTTTAAGTATAATAATATTACCAATACTGTACTAACATAGTATGATATCATAAAGTTGTAGGAAATATTAAAAATCTGCAAATAACAGGATTACTCCTATTATACTCTAGAATATTTTCCCCCAATCCCCCAGGCTCTATTTTTGTTTATCAATTTGTGTTGTTCATTATATTTCACAGATGAGTGAGATCATATGATGTTTATCTTTCTCCAATTGGCTTATTTTGCTCACATGATGGTCTCCAGGTTCATCCATACTATTGCAAATGGTAAGAATTCCTTCTTTTCTACAGCAGTATACTATTCCACTGTGTACTACAGTTTTCTAATCCACTCATCTGCTGATGGGCACTTAGGCTGTTTCCAAATCTTAGCTATGGTGAATTGTGCTGCTATGAACATAGGGATGTATATATCCTTTCTGATGGGTGTTTCTGGCTTCTTGGGATATATCCTTAGAAGTGGGATCACTGGGTCAAATGGTAGTTCCATTTTTAAAGTTTTGAGGAAACTCCATACTGTTCTCCATAGTGGCTGCACCAGTCTGCATTCCCACCAGCAGTGCACGAGAGTTCCTTTTTCTCTGCATCCTCGCCAGCACTTGTAGTTCGTTGATATGTTGATGACAGTCATTCTGACAGGTGTGAGGTGGTACCTCATTGTTATTTTGATTTGCAGCTCTTGGATGACTGGTGACTTTGAGCATGTTTTCATATATCTTTTGGCCTTCTTTATGTTCTCTTTCCAAAAATGTCTATTTAGGTCCTTTGCCCATATTTTGATTGGATTATTTTCCTTTTGTTAAGTAGTATGAGTTCCCTGTAAATTTTGGAGATTAAACCCTTATTGGAGATAACATTAGCAAATATGCTCTCCCATGCAGTAGGTTTTCTTGTTTTGTTGATGTGAGGAGCTTTTTATTTTGATGTAGTCCCATTTGTTTATTTTCTCTTTAGTTTCCATTGCCCTAGGAGCTGCATCAGTAAAGATATTGCTTCGACATATATCTGCTATTTGCTGCCAATGGAGTCTTCTGAATTTTCATGGTTTCCTGTCTTATGTTTAAGTCCTTTATCCATTTTGAGTTTATTTTTGTGTATGGTGTGAGTTGGTGGTCTAGTTTCATTTTTTTCCATGTATCTGTCCAATTTTCCCAACACCATTTATTGGAAAGACTATCTTGACTCCATTGTATGCTCTTGCCTCCTTTGTCAAATATTAATTGAGCATAATGTCTTTGGTCTATTTCTGGGTTCTCTGTTTGGTTCCATTGGTCTATATATCTGTTCCTGTGCCAATACCAGGCAGTTTTGAGAACAGTGGCTTTGAAATATCGCTTGATATCTGGTATTGTGATTACTCCAACTTTGTTCTTCTTTCTCAGGTTTGCTGCAGCTATTTGGGGTCTTTTTTAATTCCAGATGAAATTTTGGAGAGTTTATTCTAGGTCTGTGAAATATTCTATTGGTATCTTAATGGGGATTGCATTGAATCTAGAGATTGCCTTGGATAATATGGACATTTTAATTACGTTAATTCTACCAATCCATTAACACAGTATATTCTTCCATTTGTTTGTTTCTTTCTCTATCTCTTTTTTCAACATCCTGTAGCTTCCCTAGTATACGTCTTTCACCTCCTTAGTTAAGTTTATTCCTAGGTATTTTAATTTTCTCAGTGCAATGGTAAATGTGATTGTTTTTTTAGTTTCTCTTTCTGTGAGTTCATTAATGGTGTATAAAAATATTAAAAATTTTCTGGGTGTTAATTTTGTATCCTGCTACATTGCCAAATTCATTTATTAAGTCTAGTAGTTTTTTGATGGAGTCTTTGGGATTTTCTATGTACAATATCATGTCATCTGCAAATAATAATAATTTTACTACTTCTTTTCCAATTTGGATGCCTTTTATGTCTTCTCCTTGTCTGATCACTATGGCTAGCACTTCCAATACTATGTTGAACAGGAGTGGTGAGAGTGAGCGTCTCTGTCTTGTTCCTGTTCTTAGGGGGAATGGTTTTAGTTTTTGCCTACTGAGTATGATGTTCACTGTAGGTTTGTCATATAGGGCCTTTATCATGTTGAGATATGCTCCCTCTATTCCCACTTTGCTGAGAGTTTTTATAAAAAAAAGGTGTTGGATTTTGTCAAATGCTTTTTTGGTGTCTATGGATTTTTGTTTTTCAATTTGTTTATGTGATGTATCACATTTATTGATTTGAGAATATTGTACCAGCCTTGCATATCTGAAATAAACCCCTCTTGATCATGGTGTATAATCTTTTTAATATATTACTGGATATGATTTGCTAATATTTTGTTGAGGATTTTAGCATCTATGCTCATCAGGGATATCGGCCTGTAATTCTCTTTCTTTGTGGTGTCTTTATCTGGTTTTGGAATTAAAATAATGCTGGTCTCATAGAAAGAGTTTGGAAGTGTGCCTTCCTCTTGGATTTTTTGGAATAGTTTGAGGAGTCAGTTCTTTGAATGTTTGGTAAAATTCCCTGTGAAGCTGTCTGGACCTGGGCTTTTGTTTGGTGGGAGTTTTTTGATTATTGCTTCTATTTCATCGGTTGTTATTGGCCTATTCAGATTTTTTTATTCTTCCTTGTGCCGGGCCAGCACAGCCAAGAGTTCAGTGATCCTGAGGGGAGGCGGAGAAGGATTTAGAAAAGACAGACAAAGAGAATAAGCTGGGTCTAGGTGGATCTCCTGTGCCTGGCTGAGGCCATAGAGAGAGACTCAGATGGTGAGCTGAGCCTTTATTTTATAGCCAGAGGTAAACAAGGTAGTGGACACCATAGTTACAATGTTCTTGTTAGCTTCACTTGTTTTGGCAGCACTTGCTGCACCTGCCACAGCCCATTAGCTACCTAGATAGGACCTAGGGAGTGTCATAGGGTCAAGCTTAATTATACTAAGAGGGCTGTACAAGTCCCTCCACCTGGGACTTGTTTGTGGTTTTGCCAACAGGTCAGTCCAAGGCTTAACCCTATAGCCACTCCCTACACTTCCTGATTCAGTTTTGGGAGATTATATTTTTCTAGGAATGTGTCTATTTCATCCACATTGTCCAGGTTGTTGGAATATAGTTGTTCATAGTATTTTCTTACAATCCTTTGTATTTCTGTGGTGCCCATGGTTACTTCTCCACTTTCATTTCTGATTTTATTATTTGGGTCCTCTCTCTTTGTTTCTTGATGAGTCTGGTTTATCCATTTTGTTTATCCTTTCAAAGAACCAGTTTTTGGTTTCATTGATACTTTTGTATTGTTATTTTGGTCTGCACATTATTTCTGCTCTAATCTTTTTTATTTCCTTCCTTCTACCTACTCTGGGCTTTTCTTGTTGTTCTCTTTCCATTTCTTTAAGTTGTAGGGTTAAATAGTTTATTGCTGATTTTTCTTGTGTTTTGAGGTATGCCATTAGTGCTAATTCCTTCTTAGGACTGCTTTTGCTATGTCCCAGAGATTTTGGATTGTTGTGTGTTCATTTTTATTTGTTTCCAGGAAGTTTTTTTATTTCTTTCTTGATCTCACTGGTAACCTATTTATCTCTATATATAAAAGCCTAGCCCTAACCAGTTTGGCTCAGTGGATAGGTTTGATTCCAGTCAAGGGCATATACCTTGGTTGTGGGCACTTCTCCACTTCTCCAGTGGCCTGTGTGTAGGAGACAGCTGATTGATGTTTCTCTCTCATTGATGTTTCTAATTCTCTATCCCTCTTCCTTCCTCTCTGTAAAAAATTAATAAAATATATTTAAAATGAATAAATAAATGAAAGCCTAACTATTATGACTGAATGACTAGAACGACTGGTCAACCAGTTGCTATGACATGCACTGACAACCAAGGGGCAGCGCTCAAATAGGAGCTACCCCCTGGTGGTCAGTGCACTCCCACAGGAGGAGCACCACTCAGCCCAGAAGCCGGGGCTCACAGCTTTTGTGCACTGCAGCAGCAGCAGGAGCCTCTCCTGACTCCATAGCAGCATTACCAAGTGGCGGTGGCAGCAGGTGCAGCAGGCCAGGATGAGCCCATCAGTGCGGCACCAGCTCGAGCTCCTCCCTGGCCACCTGCCACTTGGTGTGCTGCTACATCCTTTGGGGGATGTTCAACTGCTGGTTTAGGCCTGATTCCCACAGGGCAGGTAGGGATTGGGCCCAAAACAGCAGTTGGATCTCCCCTGAGGGGTCTCAGATTGCAAGAGGGCGCAGGCCACTTGAGAGACCCTCCACCCTCCCCCCCATGCATGAGACTGTGCACTGGGCCTTTCCTGTTTAACATGCTATTTAGCCCCCATGTATTTGAATGTTTTTGGGTGTTTTCACTGTAGTTGATTTCTAATTTCATTTCACTGTGATGTGAGAAATTGCTTGATATGATTTCAATCTTTTTGAACTTGTAGAGACTTGTTTTCTGTCCTACCATGAGGTCTATCTTTGTGAATGATCTATTTGCCTTTGAGGAGAATGTATATTCTGCTGCGTAAGGGTGAAATGTTCTCGAAATGTCGATTAAATTGATCTGATCCAGTGTGTCCTTTAGAGTCACTGTTTCCTTGTTAAGTTTTTGCGGGGAAGATCTGTCCAGAGAAGTCAGAGGGGGTGTTAAAGCCCCCTACTATGACTGTATTGTTATCAATCTCTCTGATAAAGTCCTCTAGAAGTTTTTAAATATATTTAGGTGCACCTGTACTGGGTGCATAAATGTTTACCAGAGTTATATCCTCTTGTTGGATCAATCCCTTTAGTATTATGTAGTAACCTTTGTTGTCTCTTGTGATGGTTTTCATTTTAAAGTCTATTTTGTCAGATATGAGTATTGCTACTCCAGCTTTTTTCTTTCTTTTCCATTTTCTTTCTTTTTTTTTTTTTAATATATTTTATTGGTTTTTTTACAGAGAGGGAGAGGGATAGAGAGTTAGAAACATCCATGAGAGTTAGAAACATCGATGAGAGTTAGAAACATCGATCAGCTGCCTCCTGCACACCCTCCACTGGGGATGTGCCCGCAACCCAGGTACATGCCCCTGACCGGAATCAAACCTGGGACCTTTCAGTCCGCAGGCCGACGCTCTATCCACTGAGCCAAACCGGCTAGGGCTCTTTTCCATTTTCATAGAAATTTTTTTTCCATCTCTTCACTTTCATCCTGTGTGTGTCTTTTGTTTTGAGGTGGGTCTCTTGTAGACAGCATATAGTTGAGTCATGTTTTTGTATCCATTCAGCTACCCTACACTTTTTGATTGCATCATTTAATCCATTTACATGTAGGGTTATTATCGAGAGGTACTTTATAGCCATTTTAATTCTGTATTCTCTCTCTG
This sequence comes from Murina feae, assembly GCA_004026665.1. Lineage (NCBI taxonomy): Eukaryota > Metazoa > Chordata > Mammalia > Chiroptera > Vespertilionidae > Murina > Murina feae. The sequence goes on from PVJC01046605.1 coordinate 8,270, forward strand.
GCTAGTTTTCTCTCTCTGTTTCTTCTTCTCAGCAATCCCTTACAGCTATCCCTTTAGCATTTCTTGTAATACTGACTTGGTGGTGAACGCCTTTAGACTTTTTTTTTTGTCTGGGAAGGTCTTTATTTGATTGTCTATTTTGAATGATATCCTTGCTAGATAGTGTAATATTGGTCTCATATCCTTGCTTTCCATTAGCTTGAGTACTTCATGCCATTCCCTTCTGGTCTGTAGAGTTTCTGATGAGAAATCAGTTGTCTTCCCCCCAGGCAAGGCAGATGTCTAAGTGGGAAAGATGTCCCCTGCTGCATGAGGGAATGACTCAGCCAAGGAAACTTGGGGTGTCTGCTGTCTGAGCTCTATCCCCCACATCCCCATTCCTGGGTTCTGCTCTCACAGCTCCAGTCCACTTCACCCTCCCTCTGCCAGAGAACAAGGTGGGTGGCCCCATAGGGAATTTTCGTGCATTTGGCCCTTCAAGAGGGTGCCCGAACTTTCAGCTGCTACTTCCTGGCAGACAGCACCCCGCTGCTTTTCACAGCTAGATGTTATGTGGGAACCCTCCTCAGTTTGGTGCTCTCTACTGGGGAGCCCAGCTTCGGGATTAGATTCCAGAGTTTTCAGTGGCATTCGCCACAGCTGAGATATCTTTCTGAGACTTCAGTTGCTGTCAGTGGGTGCCTGGCCAGCTCTTTCATGCCTCCGCCCCTCCTACCAGTCTCTATGTGGTCTCCACCTTCGGTTCTTGGGTATCAGGGTTCACTCCTGTGAGTTTTCCGTTGATTATTCAGGAAGCCTTTCCGTATTTCAGTTGTAATTCCAGCTTGTTCCTGGGAGCCTGTGTGTACCTGGACTTTTCTTATTGTTCTCTTCCTAGTTGTTTAAGTTGTAGTGTTAAAGAGTTTATTGTTAATTTCTCTTATTTTTTGAGGTAGGCCTATAGTGTTATGGACCTCCCTCTCAGGACTGCTTTTGCTGTGTCCTGGAGATTTTTGGTTGTTGTGTGTTCATTTTCATTTGTTTCCATTTTTATTTCTTTGTTGATCTCATTGGTAACCCATTCATTATTTAATAACATGCTATTTAGTCTCCATGTGTTTGAATGATTGGGGGTATTTTCACTGTAGTTGATTTCTAATTTCATTCCATTGTGATCTGAGAAGATGCTTGATATGTTTTCAATCTTCTTGAACTTGTAGAGACTTGTTTTGTGTCCTACCATGAGGTCTATCTTTGTGATGCACTTGAGAAGAATGTGCACTTGAGAAGAATGTATATTCTACAGCTTTGGGATGAAATGTTGTATAAATGTCAATTAAATTCATCTGATCCAGTGTGTCCTTTAGAGTAGCTCTTTCCTTATTAATTTTTTGTCCGGAAGATCTATCCAGTGAAGTCAGTGGGGTGTTAAAATCCCCTACTATGACTATGTTGTTGTTGATCTCTCCCTTAAAGTCCTCTAGAAGATTTGTTGTATATTTAGGTGCTCCTATATTTGGTACATATATATTTACCAGGGTTATATCCTCTTGTTGGATAGATCAGTTTAGTATTATGTAGTGACTTTTGTTGTCTCTTGTGATGGCCTTCATTCTGAAGTCTATTTTGTCAGATATGAGTATTGCTACCCCAGCTTTTTTGTTAGTTTGTTTCTATTTACTTGCAAATATTTTTTCCATCCATTAACTCTCTTCCTGTGTGAGTCTTTTGTTCTGAGGTGTGTCTCTTGTTGACAGCACATAGTTGGGCAATTTTTTTGTGTCTATTCAGCTACCTGATGTCTTTTGATTGGAGCATTTAGTTCACTTACATTTAAGGTTATTATTGATAGGTACTTAATTATTGCCATTTTAATTCTGTATACCTAGGTTTCTCTCTCTATTTCTTCTCATTACAGCAGTCCCTTTAGATTTTCTTATAATGCTGCCTTGGTGATGATGAACTCCTTCAGCCTCCCCCCCCCCCCCCGGGAAACTCTATATTTGACTGTCTATTTTGAATTATAGCCTTGCTGGATATAATAATTTTGGTTTCAGATCCTTGCTTTTCTTACCTTGAGTATTTCATGCCATTCCCTCTGGCCTGTAGAGTTTCTGATGAGAAATCAGGTGTCAGCCTTATGGGAGTTCCTTTGTTGGTAACAGTTTGCTTTTTTCTTGCTGCCTTTAAGATTATCTCTTGGCCCTAACCAGTTTGGCTCAGTGGATAGAGCGTCGGCCTACAGGCTGGAAGGTCCAAGGTTCTATTCCAGTCAAGGGCATGAACCTTGGTTGCGAGCACATCCCCAGTAGGGGGTGTGTAGGAGGCAGCTGATCAATGTTTCTTTCTCATCAATGTTTCTGACTCTCTATCCCTCTCCCTTCCTCTCTGTAAAAAATAAAAAAAGAAAAAAAGAAAAGAAAAGATTATCTCTTTGTCTTTAATTTTTAGCATTTAAATTATGATGTATCTGGGCATGGACCTGTTTGGTTCTTTTTGCTTGGGATTCTCTGTGCCTTATGAACAATTGTGATTTTTTTTCTTCACCATGGAACTTTTCTGCCATTATTTTTTCAAACACATTCTCTAGCCCTTGTTCCCTTTCTTCCCCTTGTGGTAACCTGTTATGTGAATATTATTACATTTCATGTTGTCCCACAGCTCCCTTAAGCTGTCCTCCTGTGTGTGTTTGTATGTGTGTGTGTGTGTGTGTGTGTGTGTGTGTGTACCTAATATGCAAATTGTCTCTTCGGACAGTCATTCAACCAGGAGACTGGGAGTTCGACTGCTCCCTATGATGTGCGCTGACCACCAAGGGGTGGCACGGAACATGGCAGGCATCAGCAACATAGCACTGGCAGTGGGCAACAGTGCAGGTGCTGCTGGCCCCAATGGGCTCGGATAAGAGCAGGACAGTGGTGGGATGGTGGAACAGGTGAGCAGGTGGCGCCAGGCCAAGGCGGGTGTGAGCTGGGGCCCAGGTGCTGCCCAGGTCCCAGTGGTCAGCTAGGACCTGCCCTTCCATGCCAGACGCTCATGCTTCAATTGCCAGCCAGGCCTAGGGACTACACCCGTGCACAAATTTCATGTACTGGGCCTCTAGTATATATGTGTGTGTAATTTTTTATCGTTGAAAGTATTGCATATGTCCTTTTTTCCCCCATCTACCCTCTCTAACCCTCCCTTGCCCCCACCTCATCCCAGGCCTTCAGCACCTTATTGTCTGTATCCATGGGTCATGCATATATGCATAAAGGTCTTTGGTTGATTACCTCCCACCCAACCACCCTTCCCCACCTTCCTTCTGAGATTCCACATTCTATTCTATGTTTCCATGTCTCTGGATCCACTCCATTCATTAGTTTAGTTTTTCACTTAGATTCTGCATATAAGTGCAATCACGTGATATTTGCCTTTCTCTGAGTGACTCATTTCACTCAGCATGATGTTCTCCAGGTCCCTCCATGCTGTATCAAAGGGGAAGAGAGTCTTCTTTTTTACTACTGCAGTTTTCCATGGTGTAAATGTCCCACAGCGTTATTATCCACTCATCTACTGATGGGCACTTGAGACTGTTTCCAGATCTTAGCTATTGTAAATTGTGCTGCTTTGAATATAGGGGTGCATACATTCTTTCTGATTGGTGTTTCAGGTTTCTTTTGACATATACCTAGAAGTGGGATCACTGGGTCAAATGGCAGTTCCATATTGAAGTTTTGAGGAAACTCCATACTGTTTCCATAATGGTGGCACCAGTCTGCATTCCCACCAGCATTATGCTGAGCTCCCTTTTCTCCACATCCTCACCAGCACTTGTCATTTGTTGATGTGTTGAACAACCAGCCATTCTGACAGTTGTATGGTGATACTTCATTGTCATTTTAATTTGCATCTCACTGATGATCAGTGACTTTGAGCATTCTTCATGTCTGTTGGTACATCCTTTTTGGAGAAGTGTCTACTTAGGTCCTTTGCTGGTTTTTTAATTAGATGGTTTATCTTCCTTTTGTTAAATTGTATGAGTTCCTTATATTTTAGAAATTAACACTTTCTCAGATATATCATTGCCAAATATATTCTCCCATTCAGTGGGCTCTCCTTTCATTTTGTTGATGGTTTCTTTTGCTGTGCAGAAGCTTTTTATTTTGATGTTGTCCCATTTGTTTATTTTCTCCTTAGTTTTCTTTGCCCTGGGAGATGTATCCATAAACATTGCTACAAGAGATGTCTGTGATTTTGCTGCCTATGGTTTCTTCTAGGATGTTTATGGTTTCATGACTTGCATTTAAGTCTTTTATCCATTTTGAGTTTATTCTTTCATATGGTGCAAGTTGGTGGTTTAGTTTCCTTTTTTTTTTTCCTTTTTGCATGTATCTGGTCCAATTTTCCCAACACCTTTTATTGAAGAGGCTGTCTTGACGCCATTGTATGCTCTTGCCTCCTTTGTCAAGTATTACTTGATCTTAATGGTTTGGGTCAATTTTTGGGTTCCCTTTTCTGTTCCATTGATCTATATACCTGTTCTTGTACCAATGCCAGCCTTTTTTATTATGATGGCTTTTTGGAGTAACTTGATGTCTGGTATTGTGATTCCTCCAACTTTGTTTTTCTTTCTCAAGATTGCTGCAGCTATTTGGGATCTTTTTTGGTTCCATATAAATTTTTGGAGTATTTGTTCCAGCTCTGCGAATATGCAGTTGGTATATTAATAGGGATTACATTGAACCTGTAGATTGCTTTGGGTAGTGTGGACATTTTAATGACGTTCATTCTACCAATTCATGAACATGACATATTCTTCCACTTGTTTATATATCTTCCTTTATCTCTTTTCTCAACATCCTATAATTTTATGAGTTCAGGTCTTTGCCTCCTTGGTTAAGTTTATTCCTATGTATCTTAATTTTTTTGTTATAATGGTAAATGGGATTGTTTGTTTAGTTTCTCTTTCTGAGAATTCATAATTGATGTATAAAAAAGCCATTTGTCCTGTTTTTTTTTTTT
>PVJC01046606.1:0-13213 GCA_004026665.1 Murina feae
GATCCATGTTTAATTTTTTGAGGAAACTCCATACTGTCCTCCATAGTGGCTGCACCAGTCTGCATTCCCACCAGCAGTGCACGAGTGTTCCTTTTTCTCCGCATCCTCTCCAGCACTTGTCGTTTGTTGATTTGTTGATGATAGCCATTCTGACAGGTGTGAGATGGTACCTCATTGTTGTTTTGATTTGCATCTCTCGAATAATTAGTGACTTTGAGCATGATTTTTAAAAAATCAGGAAAACATAAGAGAAAATTAAAATGTCCAATAATCCCACCATCTCTAACCAAAACCCAGAGTTAATATGTTGAAACATTTCAGTGTTTTTTCTGTCTATTATTGTCATTGGGATTTTAATATACGTTTAGTTTTATCATCTGCTTCTGCACCACTTAAATATTGTAAATATTTCTCCATATATATGTGTTCCTTAAGAATGTGGTTTTCAAGGCTGCTTACTGTTCTACCTTAAGAATCTACTATGTTTTATTTAAGTTGAAATCTCTTTATAGTTTCCAAGTTTTATAATTATAAGTAATGCTGTGATGAAAATTTTTGTATATAACTTTCTGTAGAGATATCTCTTTCATTAACATAAACTCCCAGCAGTCAAATATTGTACGAGAGTATGGGCTGTGCTGTGGCTTTTGATACATGCTGCCAGATTCCCTTCCGTATAGTTTAATCAAGTTATATTTCCATCAGCAGAACGTCAGTGTTTCCAGCCATTGTCAACCTGGTTTTATTTTGAAAACTCTTTACTAATTGGATAAGTGGTAAATTCTACTTATTCCTAATTTGCCTCCCTGACTAGTGATGAATGCTTTTTCATATGGTCATTGGCCATTTGTGTTGCCTTTTCTTTTATTTACTTATTTTGGCAAATTGTTTCTTTTACCCATTAAGGTGTTTATTTTGGGTTACTGATTTGAAAAATCTCTTTAAGTATTAAATATATTAGTCCTTTGTCTATCTTAAATATGGTACAACAGGTATGGGCAGGTTAAACTACATAGTATAAAATTGCTACCCATATTGATATAAAAATTGTTTATTTGCTAGGCTACATTTTTTATTCTTTGATTTCTAATGAACTTGGTCAGTTTTCTGTGTATTAACTGGAATTTTCTTCAGCTACTTTAAAATTCTAGCCTGACTATATCATAAATCACTAAACTGTCAGTTGTATATGCCTAGGAAATGTATATTTATTTTAATAATAAAAGGATACTGGAGGGAAACAATATATTTTGGAGCCAAATATGTGATTTGGGGCTGGTGGAGGGTAATCCGCTCCGTCTTCTCTTCCTAGATATCCAAAATTGTGGAAGTGACATCCCTGAAAGTCAGGACTCATGCACTACTAAATCTGACCTTTGACCTCATTGATCACTGTACAGTGGTCTAGCCAGTCAGTGTGGTCAGACCGGGTGACTAAGATTCCCTCCCCTCTCCCTCACCAAATTGATTAGTTGTGGGGCAGAACTGACTGAGGCAACCTGTTGTTTTGGCACCCCGTGGACACCACCTGTTTTTCCCATTTCTCCTTCCAGCCTCCCACTGCCCTGGTGCAGAGCTGTGTGCACAGTGGGTAGGAGATCAGTGTTGTTGCTGAAGAATGTTGCAATAAAAAAGAGTAGATTGCTTTTTTTTTTTTTTTTTCAAGGTTGTGTGTTCTTAAGACACCCTGCTGCTTTGGACATTAAGAGCTGCAGCTGAACTGCTCTATGCAGAGGCCCCGCAGGTCTTAAGTGTTTGATTCAGAATAATTTCAGGCCATACGAATGCTTTCTGAAGTATTATTGGAATTTACTGGACTGGTTGTTTGCCAGCTATGACCATATTTTAGCATGAGGAGACCTGGAGAACAAGGAAATGCACATTTCTGACCAACCAGAGAAGGAAACTTTTCTTGAAAGATTGAAAACATTTTTAAAGGGGTAGTGAGGAGAGCACCAGTTAGAGTGAGATTCCAGCTTGTGCCCAGTTGCTTCTGTGCCCGAGCCACACAATTAATTTACGGATGATGGCAATCGAGATTGGATAGGGAAGGTTTTTCTCACCCTGACGTCTCATACTGTTTCTGGGAGGAACCTGGAGAATTTTTATGCCTAGACTGTGCCGTGAGAGACTTACTCAGCAAGTGAAGTCGTTGATTAAAAACGGGTTGATGGGTGTTATTCTCTCTCTCTTCTCGAAGGCTTATTAGTTTTCTGCTTTGTCACGGTCTGGATTTGTTTTGGCCCAGTCTTTCCCTCCATTCAGCCTTCCCTCTATGGCTTAAAATTTCTCTGTCTCGGTTTTTCCATTTTAAAGGTGAAGAAGATAAGCATTTGGAAGAACCAGTGAATACAGTGACCATGAAACTTATTTTTGTAAAAAACAAAACAAAACACACCCAACATTTCCGTAGCAATGCAGAGCTTACAGAGCATTCGGACTTAGTTGCCTCCTTCAATCCTCACAAACCCTTGGTGGAAACAGAGCCTCAGAGGGGTTAGTTGGCTTGTACACCATTGTTTAGCCCTAGCTAATAAGTGACAGAACTGGGACTTGGACTTGTAGTTAGACTTTTAAACCTCAGCTTAAAAAATTTGGAGGGGGGGGGCAGTCAAACTCTTACTATGTGTTTGCCGTTCTGCTAGGGGCTTTACACGCCTTTCTTCATATAACTCATATAGCTATATATCAGGGGTCCTCAAACTTTTTAAACAGGGGGCCAGTTCACTGTCCCTCAGACCGTTGGAGGGCCGGACTATAGTTTAAAAAAAACTATGAGCAAATTCTTATGCACACTGCACATACCTTATTTTAAGAAGGACAGGCAGCGGCGGCAAAAACACCCACATGTGGCCTGCTTTATATCCTTTAGGGTGGACAGTATTTATTTACCTATATTATAGAGAAAGAAATTGGAGCTGAGGTTCACAGCTCTGGGTATTGGGGTGAATCTCATGGTGGTGAGGGATGAAGTCAGGATTCAAATGTCTGTCTGGCACCTGGACCTACAGCCGACCCTGATGTTCTGTATGCATTTATACAGTCTCATACCACAGCAACCCAACAAGATGGGGAGTAGGTAAATTGGGGTAACTGAGGCCTCCAACATGCTCAGGAAAGTGCAATCACTAAATGGCGGAGTTGGGATTTAGAGCAAGTCTATCTGTGTCTATAACCCTTACTCATTCCTGTACAATGGAGATGCATGCGTTGATATCTAATCTAATAAAAGAGTAATATGCAAATTAACCATCAATCTGAGACACCTAAGCCACGCCCACCAGCCAAGCCATGCCCACCAGCCAATCAGAGCGGCTGTACGCAAATTAACCCAGCCAAGATGGCAACCGGCAGCCACGGAGCAAGAGCAAACAGGAGGCTTCGTTGCCTGACTAGGCTAAGGTGACCAGATTTAAAGCAGTACACCATTGACCGGGGGCGGGGCCGTTCTTTTTTTTTTTCTTTTTTCCTTCTTTTTTCCTTTTTTTTTTATTATTACTTAAAATATTACAAAGAGTAATCAGGACTTTTTTAAAACGCTGCGGGACACGAGACAAACTGTTAAAAATCGGGACTGTCCTGCCAAAAGTGAGACGTCTGGTCACATTAGACTAGGCCTCTGCTCATGGCAACAAAGTTTCAATTATAGAAGATAAATAAACCCCAGAAACCTGATTTGAGCCAGCCTCACTGGGACATTAGGTCAATGGGAGCTGTGGGCAGCCTGAAAACAGCCCTTAGCCCCTCACCCAGGCTGGCCAGGCACACCAGCAGGTAGATATCCCCCAAGGGGTCCCAGACTGCGAGAGGGCACAGGCCGGGCTGAGGGACCCCCCGAGTGCACAAATTTTTGTGCACTGGGCCCCTAGTGTATTAATAAAAATCAGTGCCTAAGACTCAGTGCTTTGAGCATAGAGGTAAGCTGTTAGGAATCCTTTATATCTTCTGAATAAATAAGAAATGGGGGAGAGGGGGCATTCATTGACTGATGGACTTTGCCTTCTCTCAGTTGATTTCTGTCACCAGGACAAGCAAATTGAATTTGGGTTGAGAAGAAGGGCGTTCACATTAAAGATGAATCTTTTAAGCCCAAATGGGCCACAGCTATGGGCCTTTCCAACGGCTGCTCTCAGGAGCAATGGCCCAGCTCCTGAGGGCTCTGCTTGGGGACATCCCCGTCTGTGTTTCTGGAGACGCCTCTTGTCGAGGGAGTTGTCAGCTCATGCGGAAAGAGGGTGGGGGTACTTACAGGTCTGGTTCTAAATGTACTGGCCCTGTGTCCTTGGGCAAGTCTCCTAAGCACTCCATGCCTCAGTCTCATTACTTAGGAAATGGAGATTATAGCAGCATGTCATTGCTAGGGTTGTTGTGAGGACTAAATAAGCCCGTAGCGTTCAATTCCCATACAGATGGTCCCTGGCACGTCGTAAGAGAGCGGTAAGTAGTCGCTGGTGGTGATGGTGGTATTTCACGGTGTAGTATGTGTGGGTTGGCTTCTCGTTGCTTTCGCTTTTCTGTGTCAAAGTGAGGCGAGAAGTAGGAACTTCAGCTTTGTAGCGTGTGGATTGTTCACTGGTTTCTGGTGACTGTAAATATTTAGGGGTATTGTATTTGAGTCTGTTCCACTGTAAAACACTTTTGTCTGTTATAAAAATTGCGTTGATAGGTATTGCATTATTATTGATCTAGCCAGACATTTGTGGTTGGATGTTATGTTTACATAACTGTGTACAGAAACTGTGATTTTTCTGAGGTGTAGCTTTGAGGACAGTGTCAGGTCCAACACCTTTGCTCCCCAATTTCCTATGCCATGGGATATTGTGTGGCATCTACAAAGTCCTAAGATGTGAAGTGAATGGCCAGTCCGAGGGCCTAGAGCGAGGAGGTCAAGGTTGGGGCCAGAATCCAAGCTCTGGTTTTCTAATCAAGTGATCTTTCCTCCATACGCACTACTCAGTATGTCCACCCCTGTGTTTTGAGATCTGAGAATGGAAGAGTGAAGAAGTGGGGAGGATGGGGGAGGGAAGAAGTGTGGCCACATCGAACATGTCGGTGACAGCCGAGAAAAAACGCGCCTGAGCCCCTGCCTGTCCCTTTGGACATCTTTGTGGTGGTGGTTAGCACAACCCGGCGGGGCTGGTGCCATTAATGACTCAGAGTTGGATTCGCCAGGCCTGGTGGAGTTACTTTCTCAGAAAAGGGTTTCATATTTTAACATTTGTTTCCTCTACAAATGCAGAGGAAACTTAGTCTCAAGTTTTGGCAGCCTTGAGCAAATGGTTGTCAGGTTTTTTGTTTTGTTTTTACACAAAACTCCAGATTTTATTTTGATGATTTAGTAAACTTTCCTCTTCCTACCACTCCTTTCTGCTCCCTATATAATTATTTCCAAGACTTTGTTTTTTCACTTGTGGGAGTACTGTGAAAGGTTTTCTTGTATAGTCTGAGATATTTATAATTATGCGTAAGCACACTGTTTACAGAAAACGTAAGTGGTGCATATATTAACTCATGTACACTTCAGATATTTTCCAATAATTTAAATCTTTTCAGAAAAGCAGCTGAAGCCACTTACAGTGAAAGAAGAGGTATCCACCAAGGAAAGCAGTATTGGAGTGTAATTGATAGAGACAAATGTGAATGTCACTTTGGAGGAACTGGGAGTGTTTGCAGGAAAGTGGAGCGGGGCATGTCTCCTTATTAATAAATAAGTGAACAGCACAGGTGAACATCTCTGTCCTCATGGGGCTTATCAGAAGTAACAGTAGCTTCCATGCACTGAGGGTTTGTTATGTGACAGATGCTGGGGGGAAAGCACTTTGCCTGTTTCCTTTAGTCCTCACAGTAGGTGTTTTGATTCTTATTTAGTGAGAGGTTAAGGGATGGTCACCCAGCTTGTGGGTGACACAGAGCAGCAACCAGAGCCCCTCTTCCCTGACCCCAGGGCTCCCATGCTCACCCCCTCTCAGCAGTGCCATTGTCCCACAGGTAGTAATGTACCTTTAGATGTACTAGTATTTTGTATACTCAACTGACTTACGTTTTACTCTTCTTAATTTCTCTCCTCTGAGTGAACATTTGCATAACATGGGAATGATTTAACCTTTAAAATTCCATTTTGACGAGTTGCAGTTTTTTTCGAAACCTTTTTTGAAAGGGGAGGAATGGATTTATGTTTGTCACAATCCCAGGAAAGTTATTTAGTGTTTCTTTCCCTGTTACCGTCTTGATCCTGAAAGAAAGTCTTTAGTGGATTAAGAACAGGAATGAGTATGTCACTTTTTTTTTTCCTTTTTAATAAAAAAAGCATTTTGAAAGACTGGAGATGGCAATCCAGAGTCATATTTGTGCTGGCTTTCTTAGCTACAGAGCACTTTTTCCTGACTGTGCACTTGCATTCTTATTGTACCATTCTGAAAAGGACATCAGGGACCATGTAAAATGATTGGAATGCCTCAGCCTATGAACAATGGACATAGCCAATTACTAAAACTACCCGGGGCTAACCCATCTTGGCCTGGGAACTTCGGAATTAACTGTGTGCGGCATTTCTACACATATCATTACAGAAAAAGCACGCGGGTAACCTTGGTTTTTCTTTTCTGGGGACGTTTCCCTTATTATTATCTCCTTTGTTACTGAAAACGGATGGTTGTCTGTACTAACACATGAGAGAAGTATGTTTGATACCAACAGATAATCCCTTCTGTTTTAAAATACAGTCCTGCAGATGAGTGCTCAGACATGTGGGTCCTTGCAAACATACCAGGCTTATAGTGAAGGGAGAGAATGTCCAGGAATATTGAGGATAACGAAAGAGATAAATAACAGCGAAAGTTGATGATTTATTTTTAATTGTCCCTTGGGATGACTTTTAGATACCCTTTTATGGAACCAGCTAGACCTGGCTCTGATTCTTAGCTAAGGGTATTGGGTAAGCCACTTCTCTAAGTCTCAGTTCCCTTGTTTATGTAACGGGAATGATAGTAGTCCTACCTAACTTGCGGAATTGTTTGTAAATGTTGAAAACAACATTTAATTGCATGGTTCTGAGCACAAAATAGGCACTCCAGTGCAGAGGCCCGGAGTTTGAGCTTCATTAGCCTCCTGGTAATTCCCCGTTTGGAAGATACGGGCTGGGAATACTTGTCTCTGGACCTCCTTGTTCCAGTTTTCTTTTAATGATTCCCTTTAGGCACCACTCCATTGCCAGGACAAGATTATGGGTCACCCAAAAACCAGAGGCAAGCACTGTAGCAATTTCAAGTTTATAGGTGAACGGTCTGTGAATGAACACACTTTCGTCTGCTCATAATTTGCAGCATCTTGCATTTTTCCATGTCAGAAGCAGTTGATTCGGAGAAAAAAATATTTAGTGTTTCAGATCAAAGCTGGAAAACTCTTTCAATAAGGAGGATCTGCTCGATCGGCTTATTTGTTTCAATCTTTCATCCCTGAGTCTTCATGGAAATCGGGTTTGAAATGTTAGAAGCAGTTGGTTTTCAGCATTGGGCAAGCTTATCTAATCAGGCATGTGAAGTGCCTATGTCGGATTTTTGTGCCAGAGAAGGCTAGGGGAGGTGGAGGAGATTATCACTCTTGCTTGTAATTCCTGAGCATTGTTGAGACACTAAAAGAACAATGGGGAAATTCCAAAAAAATTTTAAGGTGACTATACTGGACCTAATTTGAATCACGTGATCAATAGTTTATCATTTCTGGGCTAGATGACGAGGATGTTTTTGTTTCACCGAATTTAGGTTTGGGAGTTTTACGTAAAATAGTATTTTACGTTAAATTGTGCTTTCAGACAAGGGAGTGACAAGGGAGCCATCTTAACAAACGTTCTTTCAGGTATCCAGTGTAGGACAGTTTTTATAATCCCTTTCCGAAACATTATTTGAGCCACAAATGGACTCTGCTAAGGATGGAGTCTCAGATAGCTTATGGAATTCCTCTAGACCACACAAGAGTATATGGCAAAGCCAGGATCAGAACCCAGATTCTGGGGCAGTAGTTCTTGCTTCATTATACTGCACTGCTTCCTCCAGAATGCCCCAGAAGCAGAATTCTGTTCCCTGTGATAGTAAAGGATTCTCTTCCTTTCTGTTTGATTAGCTGCCTCGGTCAGAGCATGTCAGCAATGAAGCAGAAGTTGAGGATTCTTTCCCCAGATGGGTCATTAGCTTTTCTTAACCAGATTTTATGCCTGTAGTAACTGGTTGTCCCTGATGCCTGTGGCTGACTCAGCTGAACCCATCAGACCTTCCATATGTTCTGCAGTGGACCCCTAATGTCATGTTCCCATTCAGGCACTTTCTGTGCTCCGATGTCTAGTTCTTAGTACCTGTGCACAGCTGTTTTTAAGCCTAAGTTCTTTCTGAGTGGCCTGAAGTGATTTACTGTCCTTAAAGTTTAAGGTCTCTCAAGAGCACACAGCATAATGTAATTTCATTTCACAGCTCGTGGCATTTCTCTCCTTAATCATTATAACTGTAAATTTAAACAATATGAGTTGTGTCTACTGATAGGCAAGTTGACATTGCACTGTCATTTAAGTGAACTTCAGCATTTCGTCTTTCCTTTTGATCAAAATGAGGAAATAGAAAATGTTTTGTTATGGTAGTTTTACACATACACCCACAAGGAAATGCCTAGCTAGCTTCTGTGGGAACTGTAACTGATATATTTCAGGGAAGAAAATGCATGATGGGTAAAATTTTAACTCTGCCAAATGTTCATGGGGAAAGAAAAATGATCAAGCTCCCACATTGCACTTCAGCGTAGCTTACTAATGCTGAGGCTGTTAACTTTTATGAGTCCCTGCCTTGTTTACATCTATTCCTGTATGAGAGCACGCTTGCCTTTCCACAGAGAGCGTTTCACAAGTTGTGCTTCTCATTCAAGGGAGCGATCTCCACAAACGCACTTTCCGATGTACAGTGTAGGACAGCTTATTGCGAGTTGAAGGTTTGCCACCTTATCAACAGAATGCCGAGTGGACCATTTTGACTCCTCCAGCAAGCCAGCTGGACATTTGGCTGGGCCCTGTGGTCAGCCGAGAGCTTCCTTTGAAGGCCACTGCTCTCTAGCCACACGGAGACCATGCACCTCTCACTAGGAAGAATTTGGCACTTCATATCATGAGAGCTGGGATTCCCCATGCTCCTTCATCCTGAGAGCTTTGATAACAAAGTTGTTCCTGAGGCACATAGGTTATTCAGGATGCTGCTTATCATTTGTCCATAGAAAATAAAGACTTGATTATATTTTTTATTTATGACAGGTTGAAATGAATAGACTTGTCACATTCACAGTGAAGGAATATTAATGGGTTTGGTAAAATTTCAAATTTGACACTGTGCATATTTGAATTAAACATCCCTGCTGTGTGTGTGTGTGTGTGTGTGTGTGTAGGAATAAACTTTGAAACTAGTTTTTAAAAGTTATTTTGTAATAGTGCCTATTCTCAGTTGGCAGAAAATAACTATCCAGAATGTTGCTCAGGTCTAGTGAAAACATTTAGGGAAGTTGTAACTAGCTTAATAACCATCTGTGGACTGACATAGATGGACACACCCAATTACACAAGACCTGAGTCTGAGAACTGGCGATGTGCAATCCTCCCATCACATCTGGTCGTCATTATCAGCAACAGTAATGGCTCCACTATTTCTTCGGGGCCACATGAAGTGACAGTGTGCCCATAGGGAAGGGGAAGTCAGGCCTGACAAAACATACCCATTCCCAATCCCTTGCTCCCAAACTCCTCTTTAAATATACATACCCTTTTGTGAGGTTTTGAAGTAATTCACTTTATTTATTGTTGTTGTTTTTAATAAAATTTCATCTTTTTAAAAAAAGTTCCTTCTTAAATACCGTGACTTTCCAGCTCAAATTTTTGCCAACCCAAACCAGGAAGAGCCAAAGCACTCTGGGTCCTTTTTCTAACATATATCTTCGTCATTTGAGAGACGTCATGTCTGTGGTTTCCTGCTGCTTTATGAGTACAGAAGTATTCAGTATCTATTCTGGTTTACAGTTAATGTTACAACTGCTGTCAACCACTTACGAGCACTTTCTAATAGAAATCATTTTGGTCACTGTGAGTGGGAGGGAATGAATTGGTTCACAGGAGTAAATTTGCATGTTGAGAAGATAGTATCTAATAGTTTGCAATACCTAAGCACTTTCATGTGCTTTATCTCTGTATGTTCATTTGTGGAGACTGAGGCAGAGACCCTGTGTCTGGCTCTTGGTGTTTAACTGGTTGATTCTTTCATTGGCAAGAATATGGAATCTTTCTGTTCTTAAAGGGCGCCCTTTTGCCCTTGGAAGGTATGTTAGCAATTCTTTCCAGAGTGGAAAGAAGATAGTTATATTTTTTCCCTTTTGATAAAAATCATTGTTTTATCTCTAAATCTTGTTGTTTCTAATGAGAGTCTGATGGCACTGCAGGGCTTCTGACTAAAGGACCTTTTGGAAAATTAAGGTTTTATAGAAATTAGTAAGCTTTCCATGACTTTCTGAAGGGAGCAGACTGAATCCAGTGATACAAATGTGTTCTTTGATTTATCAGTACTTTGCAAACATTAATTTTTCAATCCATTAGTTTTGGAGTTTTAATATTTACCTTCGTTCTGAAGCACATATCTGTGCACAGAGTGGATACTTAATGTTGTCATTGCTTTGGCAAGAGGTCAGATGTGTTGGTGAGTGTTGATCGAGCTTTGACATGTAACTTCAGTGCCAAGATAGCTGTGTGCACACTTGCTGTGAGACCCAGCTCGTCTTTTGAGAAGTGATGTGGAGTTTCAGGGAGTACCCTGGGCCTGTGATCAGAAGTCCTGGTGTGGGACAGTGTGAGTCCAGGGAACATACTTAGCTAGGAGATCACTCAAGAAAAAGATTTTGCATTTCTTTGAAGAGTCAGGCCTTGTGCTGAATGTTAGAGTGGTTGTTTCAAAGGACTTCTTTGTCTAGTTGAGGCTCCTGTGAGCTAAGGAGAAGCAGAAGTGGAGAAACAGTTCTTGGGACCTTCCCCTGGAGGTTATAGCTGGCTCTAAAGAGTCTTGATTGGATTAGATGGGGAACTAGTTCCTAGGACTAATGAATTTCCCAGGAGTCCCTTTAGCTGAACATGTGGCTCCCTGGGATTGCATACCGTTCCAAGTCATTATGTTTTGGAATAGTGGTTTTCTGACTTGAGTGTGCATCAAGTTTCGGGAGGTTTGTTAGAACACAGGCTGCTGGGCCCACCCCCAGAGGTTCTCATTCTGCAGGCATAGAGTGGGACCTAGTCATTTGCATTTCTGGCAGGTTCCCAGGTGATGCTGCTGATGTTTGGAGAACTACACTTTGAGAACCATGGACTGGGAGCAATTTCAGGTGTTTGAGCTTCAGGGCAGAGGGAGCTATGCAAGCTTGGCTAGAATTTTTTTTTACAGCTTTTCTGGTGCATAAAGGAGAGCTTCTAGATGTATTAATTAATTCATTCAACAAATATATGAGTGCCCACTATGTGCCAGGCGCTGTTGCGGTGGTTAGAGATACTGTGAAGAACGCACACAAAGCTCCCTCCTCTGTGGAACTTAGTGAGCACGGGCCAGGATCAGCCAGCTGTCAGTCCCGCTAGTTATGGACAAGCCTGTTCCTTCTCATAGTTCCCTTCCACTTACTTTACTTTCTTTGGAATTTTGCTTTTGGTTATAATGACATTGCTCTTATTGATCATCACTGTAACTTTTAAAAATATATATGTTTTTGTTGATTTTTAGAGAGAGATAAAGAGAGAGGGAGAAAGAGAGAGAAACATTGATGAAAGAGAAACATCCATCGGCTGCCTTCTGCTCACCCCTCCCAGGGGATGGAGCCCATAGGACTTTAATGTCAAAGCTATTGGTTCTTTCCTTAGATAATTTTTTTTTACTCACAATATTTCTAATGTTCCTCTGCAGCATAGTTTTTGAATTGAAGTTTTGAATTAAAAAGCTGTCTTCCCAGAGTGGAAGAGATAAGGATGGAGGATGTTCGTGAATTAGGTTGAATCTCTCCTTGAGAAAAAAAATGTTGTTTTTGATCTAAGGACAATGAACAACTTTCCCTTTCATGGTCTGTGTTAGGGCAAAACTTTCGTTTGATGTCATTAAGCCTTCCCTCCCCACCCTTAGAGTGATGAACCTGCCTCCTAATCCATGGGAGGACTTGGTAAATGTTTGCTGTTAAAAAAAATTCTTTCAGCCTGAACCAGAGGACAAACTAGAAATGACAGAGCAGTAGAGTGGAGAATCTACAACGCTTTCCTATGGAATGCTGTTGAATGGTCCTGGTACCACGCAAGATTTATGGATTTGTTGCAGGTCTTTTGCAATGTCACCCAGAGTTGAGCAAGACTTACAAAAAGAAGTAAAGAAAATAGCTTATTTCATTTCAGAGTTTGGAAGCCCTGGCTTATGGGGATGAGCTAAAATAAAGATATACTGAGTAAATGCAGTGGTAATTAGAGGAAATTCCATTTTTGTTTGTGGAGAGACTCTGGAGAGCAAATTAGAGAGAGGGTGCAACTGACTTTGGCGACACAGCAGAGCCAGGCAAACTCAGGGACATATACTCTATATCTGTAGGTATTTCCAAATATTTTTTTCAGTTGTGCAAATGCAAATCATTTCAATGTTAGAGGCAGCTCAGTTCATCACTGTACTGGAAAAACGAGTTAAACCAAGCACATGGCCTACTGAGTCAACAGTGTCATTTTAGCATAAGGACGCACAGAACATTAAGTGAGTTATTCCAAGGCCTGTGGTTTTCCTCCAGCTGAGCAAAGACAGCTGTTGTTCAGAAGTGGGGCTTAGATGCAAAAAAAGAAGTTGCCCATTTCCTTTCTTTCTCAAGTATAGCACTTTGTTTTCTTTTTGCTTGAGACGTTTCAAAAATCCTTTTTCTCCTTAGATTTCTGGCATCAGATTTTTTTTTTAATTGGAGGGCATAGTATTTATTATCGACCGATGGTTGTTTAAAACTTTATTTTGAATGCATCCGCCAGTTCATGGACCAGGGCTGTATATAACATCAGATATTCTTTTTAAAATGTCCTAAGGAAAACAGAAAAGTAATCTCTTTTATCACGTCATCATTTTCTACAGTTCTTTAGTGATGCGGACATGAAGTAAGGTGGGTTTTTATGGACCATCATGCCAAACTGTAGTGATGAAAT
>PVJC01046607.1:0-13234 GCA_004026665.1 Murina feae
TCTGATTGGCTGGTGGGCGTGGCTTACCCGTCTCAGAGAAACGGATAATTTTAATATTTCGCTTTTATAGAGTAGATTATATACCACTTATGATTTATTGCATTTTTTTCTTTTGTTTTGTTTGTTTTCATCTTTTGATCATTTAAACTGGTGGTTTATAGAGTCATCAAAAGATTTTTGAGAATATATTTTGATAAATATATTAGAACTTTTTTTTTCTGTGTTTTGCCCTTATTTTTATTATTTACTTATTTCTGTGTATCTTTAATTTAGCAAAAACTTAAAAGTAGTTTTAGTGAGTACATAAATAATTTATTTCACTCATTTTTTAAAAAATTTCCCTTTGGCTAAAGAGTGAAAAACAACTTTTATTTGTTTAATGTCATTGGGTGATCTTTTTGGTTTTCTGCTTTTTAATTTATTTATATTTGTATTGTATTGTGATTAGAAAATATTTTCCCTAGCACTTCTGTTTTCTGTGGGGTGAGAATTATTGAGTTTTCTTAATGGCCTGCTTATATGGTTAATTTTCATAAATTTTCCATGAGTTCTTAAGAAAAGGTTATACTAGAATATGAAGAATTTTACATACCTAAACCTCTCCATAAATATTATCTATAACCTATCTATCTGTCATCTATCATCTATCTATCATCATCTTTCTACCTATTTATCCCCTATCTTCAACCATCTCCATAAAATATAGCTTATTGTGCTGTCTTCTATATTCTTATTTCCTTTTGTCTACTTCATACCTATACTAATAAAAGGGTAATATGCTAGTTAAAGCAGACATCTTCTGGACATCCTTCTGGACAAAGCCAGAGTGGCAGGGCCTGAATCAGAGGCAGTTTGGGGAAATCAGGTCAGCAGGAGAGGGCAGTTAGGAGTGATCAGGCCAGTAGGCAGAGGTGGTTAGGGGCTATCAGACAGGCAGGCGAACAGTTAGGAACCAGTGGTTCCAGATGTCTCCTGAGGGGTCTTGTATTGGAGAGGGTGCAGGGCAGTCTGAGGGACCCTGCCCCCATGCACAATTTTGTGCACCGGGCCTCTAGTCCTAATATAAGTAGCCTTTTGTCCTTTTTTTCTAATTCTTCCCATAATTTTTACTTTATGACAAGGATTTGCTATTGTATGCATGAATTTTCATAACTGCTTTTTGCTCACAATGCACACTGTGCTGATGGTCAGCACTCTCCTTATTTACTTTCAATGGTTTTGAATCTTCTTTCAGCCTTGTTTGATATTAAAAATACACACCCAGCCCTAGCCGGTTTGGCTCAGTGGAAAGAGCATTGACCTGCGAACTGAAACTTGTGGACTGAAACCTGCAGACTGAAGGATCCGGGTTTGGTTCTGGTCAGGGGCACATGCCCGGACTGCAGGAACAGAGGAGGACCCTCTCTCCCTGGTAGAGTACTTGTCCTTCCTCCCTCATCTCTGCCTCTGCTGCCCCTTCCAGGCTTGTGGGTTACCTCCAGCTTGTCCATGTCTGTTCCCTGCATGGAATCTACTGGCTTTAGTTGCTTTGGAAACAATAGAAAATTTTGAGACTTCACCATCTTTTAATTTTGTTGAATGCAAAGGTTTACTTTTGTGTGTTTTTTTGTTTGTTTCACTTGTTTATATCTATGTGTGCCAGGAGATGAATTAATCTGGAAGCAAACTACCATGGTTCTATCAGGATATGTAATTATATGCCTATGATATGGCAATAATTTATTTGAAGGAACTCAGATAACTAATTTGCATGTTGAGATGATTTTTTTTGTAGTTGTTCTTTTCTCAAGCCATTAAAAATATACATTCCATGTATTGTCCTATTATTTGTTCTTTCTAATTCAGACATCATGTGCTTAATTACAATAAAATTATCTACTAATTCTAAGAAAACATAAATGTCAAATAAGAAAAGTTTATTGTAAAGCAAATTAATTTTATTTGTATTTATCATTATTTGTTACTAAAATGAGATGTAATAAAGCGCACAAATTTTAAGAGTGCAACTAAACTCTATGTAACCACCACATGGATATATAAAATATATATTGGGAGATATATACAATTTCTGGTGCCCCAGAGAGCTTCTGCATGCCACACCTCACTCAGCATCATTCAACACACTGCACTCTCAGTTTATGCCACAGACTCGCTTTGCCTGTCTTTACATTGTATGTTATGGAGATAACTGCATTCTTTTGCCTCTAACTACTGTCACTCAACATGAGATCTGTAAGCATCATGTAGTTGTGCTTTCCAAGAGTACTTTTTATCATTGCTATGTCATGTTTGATTGCATGATTATATCACAAATTATTTATGCAGTATTCCTAATGTTCATATCTTAAGAATATAGCTACCCTGAAAGTTATCAAATATGTCTGTTGGTGACATGTGTTCATCTCTCTAGGGGATATGCAGAAAAAAAGATATACTGGATGATTGACATGAGGGATACTTTCCCAGAATGATTCTTTAGGAGCGGAGTCACAGCATCAGCTGCCCACATCTTCACCAACACTCAGGGCAGCTGCTGATTTAATTCTGGTGGAAGTATCTGTGAAGTTTTAATTTTCATTATGATGGTGATAAATTATGTTCAGGACCTTTAAAGACTTTTTCTTGGCTATTGGGTATTATTTTCTCTAGAATCTATATAAGAATGTGTGTGAAGCTTTATAATCTTTTTAAAAAAATATATATCTAATCTAATAAAAGAGTAATATGCAAATTAACCACCACTCTTAGACACCTAAACCATGGCCATCAACCAAGCCACACCCACCAGCCAATCAGAGGGACTGTATGCAAATTAGTCCAGCCAAGATGGCGGCCAGCAGCTATGGAGCTAGAGCAAACAGGAGGCTTCCACTACACCAGTGATGGAGTTGAAACTGCCTGCCTAGGCCAGCCAGGCCTCTGCTCAAGGCAACAAAGTTTCAATTATAGAAGATAAATAAACCCCAGAACCTGATTCCAGCCAGCCTCGCTGGGACATTGGGTCAATGGGAGCTGTGGACAGCCTGAAAATGGCCCTCAACCCCTCACCTAGGCTGGCCAGACACCCCAGTAGGGTCCTGAACCCTGAAGGGACTGTGGGAAGCCTGCAAACGGCCCTCAGCCCCTCACCCAGGCTGGCCAGGCATGCCAGCAGGTGGACATCCCCTCAGGGGTCCCAGACTGTGAGAGGGCACAGGCTGAGCTGAGGGACCCCCCCAAGTGCACAAATTTTTGTGTATCGGGCCCCTAGTGAATATATATATATATATATATATATATATATATATATATATATATTTATTAATTTCAGAGAGGAAGGGGGAGAGAGAGAGAGAGAGAGAGAGAGAGAGAGAGAGAGAGAGAGAAACATCAGTGATGAGAGAGAATCATTGATCAGCTGCCTCCAGCACACCCCTATTGAGGATCAAGACTGCAACCTGGCCTGCAACCTGGACATGTGCCCTTGATCAGAATGAAACCCAGGACCCTTCAGTCCATAGGCTGACGCTCTATCCACTGAGCAAAACTGGCTAGGGCTATAATCTTTATTAATTTGTAGAATTTCTTTATACTTTCTGGATCTGAGTCATTTGGGTAATGTTTTGCAAATATTTTTGTCCTGTTTTTGTTTTGTTTTTCTCACTCTTTTAATGGTATGTCTTGATGGGCCTGAGGTTATAAGAAATCTTTATCAAACCCAAAGCCATGAATATATTTTATTGTACAAACATATTTTCACCCTGACATTTAATTCTATGAATCATCTTAAATTACGTTTGGGTGTGGTGTAAGAAAGAGGTCAAAGTACATTTTTTATAATGTGAATTTTCAGTTGGCTTGACTCCATTTCTTGACAAGAGCATCTTATCTTCTCACGACATTGCACTGGAACCTTTGGTATAACTCAGGTGGCTATAAACACATGAGCCTTATATATTATTTATCCAATTCCATTAGTCGCATTAACCATCTTTGATAAAATAATATATTATCTTATTTATTGTATGTATGGAGTATGTCTTTATAGCCAACAGTGTAAGTCCTCTAGTTTTGTTCTTTTGTCCCTTCAATATTGCCTACATGAATTTCCACCACCACTAAGCAGTTGGCATCAGACTTGACCTCCATGGTCGAAAATTATGAAAGTGAACAAAACATATGGGAAATATCTGTTTTCAAATATTAGAAATTATCTATCACTTTATAATATACTCAATATAAACATCTATAAGTCCTTGCTTTGTCAGCTGAAAGGGCCTAGAAGCAATGCCACCTCAGTTTCATTGATCATAACTAGTACCCAGACTTTCGTTTCCAGTAGCAACCTGAGCTCTTTTGAGAAATGGCTGATTATAGAATCAGGGCAAGAAACATTTGAGATACTTTGTGGCATAAAGTAAGAAAGAGAAAGACGCGCACACACAAACATCGCACACATCCACTGATGGGGAATGTAAGAAGGATAAGGAGCCCCCTGAAAGAGTCCCCATGACCAAAAGTGGAACAATTTGAGTAGCAAAATGTATAGAGGAGTATTGGTTTATAATCCAAAGTATAACATAATGTCAATGAGTCTTAACTTATATCCATGGTTGAATAAATAAATTAATGGAGGATAATTGATTAAATTCCCCATGCTCAAAACATCCAAATAATTTATGAATATACTCTACTCCCCAGGACAGAGAGTACAACTCCTTTCTTCAGTGTGAACACTGATCAGAGGCTTCCCCCTAAGAGTATATCATCGGTAGAGCATGGGGAAGAGTAAATTCACATGCAACAACTTGACCGTACTAGCTCGGCCAGGGGGTGAAGGTCCATATCAAAGAGTGATAAAGCATGATAGTGTGTGCCTTGGACCTGCTGCGATGGAAGTGGCATTGGCTTTCCTGGTTTTCTTCCTGCCTAAACAAGCGAAAAGTAACAAAACAAAACAATTTATTCGTGAGAAAAAAATCAGACAAATTTCAACAGATGGACATTCTACCAAATATCTGAACAGCACATCTCAGAACTCTTCAGGTCATCAAAAACATAAGAGGTCTGAGAAATTGACTCAACCAGGAGGAGCCTAGGGGACATGACACTGCAATGTCATGTGAGGTCTTAGATGGGATCCTAGAACAAGGAAAGGACTTTAGATAAAAATGAAGTTTATTTGAATAAAGGACAGGCTTTAGTGAACAATAACACTGATTCATTAATTGTGACAAATGTGCCATATTAATATAAACAATTAATAATAGGGGCCACTGGATGTAGTGGATATGAGAATCTCTGTACCATTTTCTCAATTTTCCTGTAAATCTAAGACAGTTCTGAAAGTAAAGTCTATTTAAAAATAAAAATGAACAAAGTCTACTTTCTGCTTCGGAAACTTTTTTTATACTTTTAAACTATTTTATCTTTTATCCCCTGACACAAATTAGTCTAGGAAACTGAGTATATAATAACTATACTCTTTAAGGAGTTTCTTTAAATTAGTAAATCATTGGTATAGGAATTCATTTCTTGAGGTTACATTTTTAAATTTACCAAAATATATTTCAAAAGATTCTACATTGCAATAAATAATTAAATATTGTGTTTCTGAGAAGATATGTTTATCATATTCCAAGTAGTGGCCACCTTTGTTTTCAGTAAATTAAAAAAGGACTTCATTTCAAAGTAGGTTAAATACTATAGTCCACCACTAATCATGTCCCTTTATTATTCCTCTTATGCTAAACAATGACTAAATGAATTAAATTGGAAATCTATAAAATGGAGTTAATATTGCATTTTTCCTATTTTTCCTGAGATTTTTTTTTCCTACAAAAAGTAACTTGCTTTTACTTTCACATAATGAAAAGCTTCACTTTTCCTCCAGAAGAACATTGTCAGAACTCTTCAATAGGAAAAGTGTGTTTATTTTTTTTTGCCTTTGGCAGGTCATGTAGGATGTCAGCTTGAGTGACTTAGAAAGCTGCACTCCTCAGAATTGAAAGGAAGTGCCTAGAGGTATGAACAGAAGAAAAATATGGCAAGGGGAAGAGGAACACTCCTTGAAGAATAAATTAATTCCAGGCTCTTTGTCTGCAAATAGCTCCAGGCTGCCATTGTGTAGCATTACAAGATATTAAACTCTGGATAATGTGAACTGTGGGCCAATGCTGTATTTTTATATTTATTTTTTGGAAGGGCACACTTTGCTTTAAATTATACACAGGGGAGAAGAGACAAATCTACAAATTGGGGTAAAAACAATGTTGATTAAGAGTCAAGTAGTCTTAAATTTGATTCTTAATTCTGCCACCAATTAAATGTGTCCCTTTGAACAGAGTTACTCATACCCCTGAAACACAGCTTTCTTATCTGTAGAATACGAATCATAACATGTGTTGTTAGTCTTCATAAATTCAACACATTGAAATCTAAGCCCAAATGTGATGGTGTTAGAAGGTGAAGCCTGGGAAGTGATGGAGACGTGAGGGTGGAGCCTCCATGTTGGGATTAGGGTCCTTACAAAAGAGGTACTGGGAGATCCCTTGTGCCTGTCACCACATGAGGGCACAGGAGCAGATGCCCTTCAGGAAGCAGGTTCTCACCAGACACTGAGTCAGCTGGTGACTTGATCTCAGACTGCCAGCCTCCAGAACTCTGAGGAATGAATGTCTGTTTTTGTAAGCCACCTCGACCGTTGCATTTTGCTATGGCAGCCTGAATGGACAAAGATACGTGTCAGGCCAGGTTGTGATAGATAACATGTGCACTCAACATGCTTCAGAATTAACTTATAATTGACAGCTTTTTTTAGTGGGTACTTGCTGTTTTTGTTCTTTGCTATCTATTGCCCATTCTACTAGTACCCTGTTTTCCTATTTTGGGAAAAGAGTGTGCACGTGGTGATTGTGTAATTTCTAGTGCAGTCCTCTAACTCAAAAAGGGAAAGGGAGTAGATGCTGTCTCTCCTTCTCTCCTTCTCACAGGCAGATGTGTGAGCAAAGCCTGCCGAGCACAGGCACCTGGGGAGGAATTCCAAGCATAAGCCAGGGACCTCACATCAGATCGTCCATCACTTCAGTGTGAACGACTGCTTCTGCCTCGGGTTTGCTCTGTTTTTCTTACCTAGAATGCTCCCAATTTCTGTCTTTCCCGCTACTGTTTCCAGATCTCTATCCAACCTGGGAGCCTTCTCACATCCTTGAAAATATTTCCCTCTTTAGCTAAAGTGGGCTTGAAATATTGTGTTATCTTGGGTATGCCATCTTCAACTTCAGAGTCTTTATATGTGAAATTGGAATGATAAATTCATGGATGTATAGGGTGTATGATCATTAAATTAATTTGTGTAATGAATTCAGCAAAGAATATAATTATGTATCAGTACTACCATTTAACTGGCTAAAAATATTATGATACTCTGAGGCCTGTGACTTTAATAAGCACTTTTATTTTTAGCATTGTGGGGATATAAATCTTTAATTTAGAAAAACAAACTTTTAGAACAGGTATAATATCTACAAGTGTTTTTCTAATACCTTTTTTTTTCAACCATTGCTCTCCAATCTTCTGTGAATTTGGTTGATGGGTTTTCTTTGTTATTAAATACCCAGAATGCTTATAATATATTTAGAATTGCAGCTGAATCTTTAGAAAGACCAGGCATTCTGCTCTCTAAATATTTTTTTCTCAGTTTCCTTAGAACACTGATTTAGCCCTTCATACTATATAAAACAACCCAGACTTCTCTCACTTTTATTAGCAGTAAAGTAACTACAGTTCAGCAATTCTAAAATAACTAGCTTGCTCCTTTGGTCCAAAAAATCAATCTAGTTGTGTCCCACCTATTCATGGCAGTGATAGATTCCAGGGAATCAATAGAGCAAAGTTCTCCTCTATTATAAATAGGCCATGGGGGAAGCTGGGGGGAAGCTAAGTTTTCATAACTATGATGTGCTAGACAAGGCTCAGGAAGTTTTTATACGTTACCCACTTTATTTATAAATCAACTTCTTGCAACTGAGAACTACGAAGTATGAAGTAACACATATACATTCAATAAATATAAAATAAAAAGTTGTAAGTTATCAATAAAGTGATGTCTGAGGCAAAATAACATTTAAAAACTTTATAATACTTTTTATACTAAAATTAGAATTTGTTAATCAATTAAATGCTTAGCATTTAGTAGTGACAATATTTCAAATATTTTGGTAAATGATGGAACGACACAAGTAGAAATATTTGTCTTTTCAATATATGTACTAACCAGGGGCCTGGTGCACAAAATTTGTGCACTCGGGAGGTCCCTCAGCCTGGCCTGTGCCCTCTCACAGTCTGGGACCCCTTGGGGGATGTCTACCTGCTGGTGTGCCTGGACAGCCTGGGTGAGGGGCTGATGGCTCTTTGCAGACTGGCCAAGCCCCCCAGTGGGGACCCTGACCCCATGGGGATGAGGTCAGCCTAGGTGAGGGGCTGAGGACCGTTTGCAGGTTTTGAGGCTGCCCACAGTCCGTTCAGGTTTTGGGTCCTTACTGGGGTACCTGGCCAGCCTGGGTGAGGGGCTGATGGCTGTTTGCAGGCTGGCCAAGCCCCCCAGTGGGATCCCTCACCCCATTGGGGTGTGGCCAGCCAGGGTGCAGGCCTGAGGGCCATTTTCAGACTTTCAAGCTGCCCACAGTCCCTTCAGGTTTGGGGCCCCTAATGGGGTACCTGGCCAGCCTGGGTGAGGGGCTGATGGTTGTTTGCAGACTAGCCACAATCTCTTCAGAGTTCAGGTCCCTACTGGGGTACCTGGCCAACCTGGGTGAGGGGCTGATGGCTGTCTGCAGGCTGGCCAAGCCTCACCCCATTGGGGTGTGGCCAGCCTGGGTAATGGGCTGAGGGGTGTTTTCAGGCTTTCAGGCTGCCCACAGCTCCCGTTGACCCAATGTACCAGCAAGCCTGGCTGGAAGCAGGTTTCTGGGGTTTATTTATCTTCTATAATTGATACACTGTTCCTTTAAACCGAGGCCTGGGCAGGTAACAAAGGTAATGAAGCCTCCTGTCTGCTTGGCTTCTATAACTGAGACAATGTTGCCTTAGTATTTGCAGGCAGGACTGCTGTTTGCTTCAACTCTGAGGCTTCTATAATTGAGACAATGTTGCAAATATGTTGTTGCCTGGAGCCGGGAGAAACCCAGTGGCCAGCATACAGTTTTACTCCTGCTGCAAAGGAAGCTGCCTGTTTACTCAGCTCCATGAGTGGCGGCCTCCATCTTGGCTGGGTTAATTTGCATACAGCTGCTCTGATTGTCTGGTGAGCGTGGCTTACACATCCTGAAGAAACGATCAATTTCAATATTATGCTTTTATTAGATAAGATGTATGCCGAACCTTTCAAGAAGCCAATTGGGATAACTTTGCTACTTAAATCTAAAAAAGCAAAAACAAAAAAACAATCTGAATTCAAACTGCTGCCCAGGAAATAGTTCTTCAGTCTTTAGCTACATGACATGATGACTTTTGTACAAAATTCACTACTTAGTACAAGGATAGTTCAGTTTTGAAGAGGAATAAGTGATAAAGTCAGTGCTGAGCTTCTTGGGTCCAGTTGGGTACCATGAAGAACTGAGAAAGCTCAGGTATGACTTGGAAAGGCAGGTAGAGTAAGAGGAATAGCATCAAATGTTCTTTCTGAGGAAATAAGACTCAGTTGCCATCTTTGACACATTGTCTTCATTGCCTGGTCCTAACCCCTTGTCCAAAGTGATTTTCAGCCTCCTCAATGACAGGGCTTCTCAGGGCTTTCTATTAAGATGCCTCCGGGACATAAACCCAACTTAAGAGTGGCCACAAAAACATCCAAGCTGTCATTTCATAAGAGAGAGAGAACAATACATTGTCAAATGCATTGTATTAAACCTCCGCTATTCACTTTGTAAAAGCATATGCAGGCTGCACCGGAAAACATTTAGGCTCCATGCCAAACATTGCAGTCCAGAAAAAATACTATAGCATTTATCCAACACACTTACATATGTTGAAGACAAGAGGCCATGAATAATATAGTTCAATGGAATGAAAGTAAAGAACCTCTTCATTTTGCTACTTTTGCACATTATCTTCATGAAGAAGGAGTTGGAGTATTAACACTTTAAAGAGCTCAGACCTACAGAAGAGGAGCAGAATTGTAAAGTAAGTGCAGAGGGTTTATAATTATAAAATGTAAGGTGACCAGACATCCCACTTTTGGCGGGACAGTCCCGATTTTTAACAATTTGTCCAGTGTTCTGCGGCGTTTTAAAAAAGTCCTGATTTTTGGAAAGAATGCACGACAAGCTAGGGAACAGCGGGAGAATGGGAAGGGAATATACGGTTTTCGGCAGCCATTTAGCTAGGATATGAGTTTTATATTATTTTTGTTAATTTTATAATGTTAAGCTTTAATAATAACAAATAATTGTTGAGAACTGCTTATGAAAGTTCGCATTGTTGATCAGTCGTTAGAATTCGACCACCATTGTTTGGACTTAATGAACAATGGCATTTTTTTGGGGATTGGCAATGACGAAAACATTTTGTAACTGTCTCTCAGACGATACACATCATACTGTGTGCTAGTAAGCTAGTTAAACAAATGATGTCCTTACAAATCAGCTATTCAGATAATTTAGATAAGTAATTTATTTCATAAATACATAAATTTTCTTGAATTTAGCAGACAGTACTTGTATTATTTATATTTTATGGTGGTGGCAAAAAGTCTAGCATCGGCCTTGAAAGTGACACTTACGACTTATGTTACGGCAAATTCAGAGGAAAAATAATACAAGTTAGTATTGTTATTATTTAGAAAGAAATATAGGATTAAAATTAAAATGATAACACTCTGTCCTTACCAGGAACTAACGCTGCGACTGAACGCATTTTTTTTCTACAGTAAATAAAGTGTGGACATCAGAAAAATCACAATTAAGTGTTGAGACTTTGGAAGCCATTTTATGTGTGAAATATAATTTAGCAAATTCTTGTGAAAAATTTTATGACCTTTTAAACAACGACAGCAATCTACAAAAAAAAATTCACTCAAATGAGGAATATGCCAAAGAATAAAATAATACTATACATAATTTTATTTGTTTATTATATTTGTAAATTGTACTTATGTTAAAATTAAAAAAATATATTACAATACTAATTTTGCATTCTATGAAAATTTTTGTTGCTCCATATAGACCAAGTTTTTAATCAAGAACCTCCCCCGCCCCCGGGTCTGGGTAGGGGAGGACAGGGAAGGTCAAGGGGAGGAAAAAAAGAGACATATGTACTACTCTTTGTAATATTTTAAGTAATAAAAAAAAAAAAGAAATCCCCCCTCCTCCCGGTCAATGGTGTCCCGCTTTACCAATGTTAAAATCTGGTCACCTTAATAAAGTGTTAAGTACTTTATAGCAATGCCTGAACCATCCAGCCAAAGCACTGTCAGGGGAAAGGAAGGTGAGGGGTCTCCTATGGGAGTTTTTGTTTAAAGTGGCCCCATAGTCACAGCAAATTGGACAAAATCAAAAGGTGTGAGAAAAGTTATAATAATGCAAAGAAGTGTGAGAGAATTCTTTCAAACTATAGCTGTTTATGGAAGGACATTTATTTTGCCCCCTTTCAATTCTCTTTACTGACTAGGCCTGTTCACTGCTAGTCCTGAGGCCAAGTTCAAGGTCTTCTGGTTCAGTGACAGCCCCAACTTACTATTTTTTCCCTGTGGTGATAAAGATAGATATTCCTTTATCTCTCTATTCCCCAGTATCTCCAACTTATATAAAAGTCCTTCCATTGTTGTTTTTATTTAATATATCCAAAAATATTCATTTTTGAGTATTGCTAGGGATGTTAGTAGGACTTTTTACTATAGATTTATTATAAGTTTCCTAGGAAATATCCTTCCATTTGTGAAATAAACCTTGCAAATTTTTGGTGGGATAGTCTATTTATAGTTGTGACATTTTATCATATAAAATGAGATAGTGTTTTATTTAGTTTTCTTAGAGCTAGGACTGTATTTATTTTAAAAGCAGTTTCAGCCTATGCTTGCTTTGATGGTGGGCAAAGCACATGTTTTTTTTGCCTAGCAACTTTGCAATTACTCATCAGTCAGTTGGAACCTGAGGATTTGGATACTGACATCTTTGATAATACTTTCAATTTCCATCATCCAAATGGGTTAATGAAATAAATAACTTTTCTTCTGGCCACAATGTTCAACCATTGCATTAGTATTAATGAAGGTTTCATGACTATGTAGAATTAAATAGACAAAGAGGAGAGAAAAGAGCCTTGTATCCATGAGGAGGAGCATGTGGGAAAACCTACAGAGGAAGAATGATGACTGAGGTGTCAGGAACAGAAATCTGTGTGGCTGGAGCACAGGTAGACTTCTTTTGAGGGGGAGGTGGGGATTAGGAAGGAGCTAGATGATAGAGAAAGCGTTACCATGTTAAGGAACATTCTTTTCACTTTTAAAATAACAGAAAACAATTGGGTTGATTTGATCATTGATCACACAATCAGATCTGTGTTTTGAAACCATCAGTGTGGATGCAGTGTGAAGGTGGATTGGTGGCAGGGGATGGGAACTGACCATTTAGGAGAAAAGTCCCACTGGTCAGGGTAAATTTTTGTTGGCTGCAAGTGCCCAGTGTGAAGATGCGAAGAACAGCCGTTACAAGGCAGGACCTCAGGGTCTGACTCTGGTTGAAGGGTCAGTTCTTGTGTGACCCTCTTGGTGAACTTGGGTAGATATGCCAATTTCTCATGTTTCAAATTCTTCATCTGTTAAAAGCGGAACTTATCTCACAGAGTCCTTGAAACAAATCACTAGGATTATAAATATAAAGCACTTTAGAATAGGATCTGACCCAAAGGAAGCAATAACTAAGTGTGAGCTGTTATTATCTTAAACACACTTATTTGGAATGCCATGAAATTTGAAAAACAAGAAAAGGTATAGGATTCAGTTGCTAAGGCAATGCTATGAAAATAATTCTTAACTTTTTTATCTCTTAGAAAATGAAGGTGTTGATATAAAAGAACTGGAAAGTTAAGAAGTTTAGCATTAGGGGTAAGTTAAGGACAAATATATTGATATTAAAATCTCAAGAAAAAGTCTAACAGCACAAATTGTTGAGCTTTTTCCCATTGCATTTGCTGAGTGAACTTCTGTTTCTGATTAAAAATAAACTAATTTCCTTACACAATACTTTTTATGTTTTAA
>PVJC01046608.1:0-13230 GCA_004026665.1 Murina feae
CCCCCCCGCCACAGAGCCCGCCACAGAGCCCGCCACAGAGCCTGCCACAGAGCCTGCCCCTTCCCCTTTCCTGCCCTGCCTCCGCCTCACCTGCTCTCTGCTGTGTCCCCAGGAGCTGGAGAGATCAAGACCATGGACACGCTCACCAGGAACCAGGTGGGCCCTGGATGCAAGACCCCAGCAACGGTGCAGGTGAGCTCGGGCGGGCCCTGGGGCAAGAGGGCTGCTGGTGAAGAGGAGTTCGGTTCCTCTTCCCCACGAGGTCCCGGCCCCAGGAGAACAGCGGTTCCTCTCTGCCTTCCCAGGCCCCACGCCTATCAACAGCCAAGTCCTTATCTGCGTCGGGTTAATTGGTTTACCCAGAAAATACCCTTTGAAGCCGGAAGGGTTTTCAGTTGGACTCTGAGCGCATTTCTCTCCTTAGTCCTGCCTCTGCCCGCTCGTGATTTAGTTTAACAGAGACGAGTGCTGGCCAAGTGCATTGCCACAGACACGTCTGTGGACTTAGCTTTTTGTTGTTGTTAGGCCTCACTCCAGGATGTTTTAGAGAGAGTGAACGAGAGAGGGGGAGACAGAGAAACAGCGACGTGAGAGAAACACAGCGATTGGTTGCCTCCTACATGCGCCCCAACCAGGGCCAGGGCCAGGGCCAGGGCTGGGGAGGAGACTGCAACCAAGGTATGTGCCCTTGGTCAGAACCGAACCGGGGACCCTTTGGTCCACAGGCTGATGCTCTATCCACTGAGCCAGGGCATGGCGGACAAGCCTTGATTGGCCCTCCTCTCCAGTACCGCCTCCTCTCACCCAGGGCCTCCCACTCCCCTTACTTTCCCCTTG
This sequence comes from Murina feae, assembly GCA_004026665.1. Lineage (NCBI taxonomy): Eukaryota > Metazoa > Chordata > Mammalia > Chiroptera > Vespertilionidae > Murina > Murina feae. The sequence continues at coordinate 838 of PVJC01046608.1, forward strand.
TTTCTGTCTTAATAGACAAAAGGGGCAGTTAGGCCAAGACTTGAGATAAATCTGGTGGGACGAGCTAGTGGCCTAGATTCAGATCTAATTACACGTTAGTGGAATGGTCCTCTGTGCAAGGCTGTGTGCTAACCCTCTCACCACCTGAGTCCTTTGGAGAGAGTGAGGGCTGGAGAGGTGCAGGAGGGAGTGTGGCCGAGTGGGAGGTGCTGGCTTGGGGTCTCTGATGAGCTCACCTCCCATCCACCCTGCCTGCAGAAAGGCCCCTTGGACCTGATTGAGACGGGCAAAGGGCTGAAGGTGCAGACGGACAAGCCCCACCTAGTGAGCCTGGGCAGTGGGCGGCTCAGCACTGCGATCACCCTGGTGCCGCTGGAGGAAGGTATGTCAGGCTCCTCCGCCCATGTGTCTGTCTGTCTGACTGTCTGTCTACACATCCCTGCCCTTCTGCTCTCTGCTGGCATGGTCAGCTCCCCCAGTTTGCTTCCCTGGCCTCTGCCTCCCCCGACGTCCTGCCCTCTCTGGTTGATAACCTGGCTCCCTGAAGAGGAGTAAAGATCCTTTAGACAAAAGGAGGAGAGCGCTGCCACAGGAGAGCACAGTGCCCTTAGCCACCAGGATGGCCCAGAAGCCAGGGGCCTGCTCCCGGGCTGGCGGTGATGCCTGGCATGGGAGCAGGGACCAGTGCAGAAGGGAGAGATGGAAGTAGGGGCAGAGTTCCCACACAAGATAAGGCCCTGGCACAGCCCTGCACATCGCGGCTTCCTCTTCTCTCCTGGTTGCACTGGTTGCCTGGGTGATGCGACATTCCCCGCATTCTGCAAATACCAGGCCTGGGGGCTCTGCCAGGGGAGGGTCTGAGCAGGCAGAAGCAGTGAGGGGAGAGGCCGCACTGGAGAGAGGGAGTGAGGGAGGGCAAGGGCTGCAGGTGGCAGAAGAGGGAGAGGAGGAGAGGGAAACTTAGAAGAAAAGCGAGGGGAGTGTGATGAAGCCGGTGACTGGCTGGGGGCGGGGCTGAGGAGGGTGTGCAAGAAGGAAGTAGCCTTCTCTACTCACTAGGTGTGGGGTCTGGATCCCGCGGCGCCCTCCGGCCTTCCCGTCTTTGGTCCAGACTTTTCTCTGCCTGAGAAGAGGTCCTACCACCCTTTCCCTCGGGCAAAGGGGCCCAAAGGGGCCCGAAGGGGCAGCGGGCAGGGGTCCTCCCTGGAGTAGGAGGTGGAAGCCCGTTTCCATCACCAGTCTCCTTACCCTGTCCTGCCTCCTGGGGCTGGACAAACCCTCTGACTCAGTTTACCTCTTGTCTTTAGGAAGAACAGTGATTGGCTCTGCGGCCAAGGACGTCGCCCTGCAGGGGCCGGGCCTGGCTCCTGAGCACTGCTACATCGAGAACCTGCGGGGGACCCTCACGCTCCACCCGTGCGGCAATGCCTGTGCCATTGACGGGCTCCCTGTCCGGCAGCCAACCCGGCTCACTCAGGGTGAGTGACACCTCCGAGCGGAGGGGGCCCTGGTGTAAAAGCTTGTGTGTGATAGGTGCAGGGGAGGCCCAGGGTGGCTGCCATGGTAACTGCCCTGTTGGAGGTGGGGTGTTCAATTGCATCCGATGTGCCCGAACCACAGCCCAGACCCAGACTCTGGCAGCCAGACTTGTCTTCCCCCTGCTTTTCTTCTCTGACCCTTCCCCCTTCCTCCCTACGCCCTCGGGAGAGAAGCGAAACCTGTCCCTGCGATCACAGGGCACGGGGAGCCTGGTGGTGGTCGCCAGTGGGTGTTAGGCGAGAGCCTTGGGAGCAGCGTGAGGGCACGATGGCACTGTCCCGGGTGCCAGAGGGAGCTGTGCTCCGGAAAGCTGGAGAGGTGGGGAGAGGAAGACACACCCCTGACAGGGATGGGAAGGGCAAAATCTGGGGACATGCCCACTCCTATTAAAAAAATGTTGCCCTAGGCAATCTGGCTTAATGGATAGAGCATCAGCCTGCGGACTAAAGGGTCCCAGGTTTGATTCCCATCGAGGGCACGTACTTCAGTTGCAGGCTCCAGCCCCGTGGGGGCCCGTGCGGGAGCCAGCCGCTTGGTGTGTCGCTCTCTCATTGACGTATCTCTGTGTCTCCCTCTCCCTTCCACTCTCTGTAAAAATCAATGAAAAAGTATCCTCAGGTGTGGATTAACAACAATACCAAAAAAAAAAAAAAAAAGAAAAAAGGAAGTTGACAGTAGCTTTGGGGTCATGAGTATGGTTAGCACCCTCCTTCCCAAAGCAATAGGCCATTCTTTGTGTGAGCTGGCTTTGCAAACTGGGCCCCAGTTACTATGGTGACCAGCAGCCCAGGAAGGGGTTGGCCCAGGTGGCACTTGGACAGAACCAGGCATCAGTGTGAGGAAATGAGAAGAGCAGATGTGGACGGGGAGAGGTGGGGTTCGCAGGGGGCCATGAGCTTTGGCTGACCTGGCCCTGAGCAGGACTGGTGTCCTGGAACCCCTTTCTGGGGCCTCTCACCTCTGACCAGCTGGAAGCTCCTTGGCAGCAGAACCCCACTTTTCCCCTCTCCTGTTCCCACTCCTCAGGGTCTCTAAATGCTCTCCCCTCACAGCTGACCCAGGAGACCCAACCTGGCCCTACTCCCTTCCTCCTGCCCTCGGAATTGGGGGGACAGTGACTTCGGGGGGCAGGCCCAGCAGCAGCAGCAGCAGCAGGCAAGCCCTGTCTCCTTCAGGGCTTCAGCTCTCTGACTCTGGATGAGAGGAGGAGCCCCACGAATTGGGACTTGGGCGGTGATGCCATCTGATAGTCTTCTTCAATCTCAAAGAGCGTCTCCCCAAGACCTGGGTGCATGGGAGTGAGACCGAGCACAAGGGGAGGCAGGAGCAGAGCTCGGAGGAGGCGAGAGAAAGCCCAGCCCTTCCTTCCCGGCTCACACTCGGGGGCAAGAACATGCCCCGCGTGGTGAGCCGGGTGGAGGAACGGAGGCTCAGTCTGGCCAGTGCCTCGTTTTGCTTCCTGAGAGGAGGGAGGGCCTGGACCAAGATGGGATTCTCAGGCATTTCCTGTGACCCCCACGACCTCCAACTCTTCTGTAGCGAAAAGCCTGCCCTGCCAATTATACACCCTCCCACTCTCTTCTGACCCCAACACCCTTCCCTTTTGCTCCCTCCCATCCCTATAGCCTTCTTGTCCAGGCTTGCCTGTCCCAGGAGCTGGGCAGCCTGGGGAGGGGAGGCAGAGGCACAAAGGAATGGGTGTTCTCCCCAGCACCCCCCTCCCGGGCTCCGGGCGCTGAGGGTTTCCTTGTCTCGTCTCTGGAGCAAGGCACCCAGTCCGCCCCGCCTGGCCCCACTCCGGACATTCTTGGGAGTGCGTTTCCCTGGAAACTGGGCGGCGCGGGGGTGGCCGCGTTCTCTGTGTGTCTGTGTGACTGGAGTGTGTTTATGTATCTCCGGATGCTGGTGGCTCTGGGCTTATGTAGCTCTGTGTTTGTGTCTTTCCTTGTGTTTATAGATGAGGGTGTTCAAGTGGGGAGCAGGGGTGAGCTTGGGACTGCTGGCACCAAAGTGTCCACGTGTGTGTTCCTGTGTGTCCGTGAGGACCCTCTGGCCACATGCCTATCTGGGTACATGTGCAAGAGGATCATTTTTCCTGTTTGTTCCCCGATCTAGCCTTGGTGAGGGTACCCTCGTCTTTGAAAACGAGAAGGCTACCCTAGAAATAGCAAGGAGCCCACTCCGGCTGGGCCAGGCCTGAGGTGCATCGTTCCGGGCACTGTGCCCAGCTATTTAGGGTGGCACACACCATGCCTGGCAGACATGGCAGGGACAGGCTCTCTCAGCAGGAATATGCCTGGGTCATGGGTTGGGGAGGGGAGCAGGACGCAGATGCCAGCCTTTAACCAGAGCTTTGGACATGGGAGCGTGGAGGAAGGGAGCCAGGAAGATCCTGACTCCACTCCCACTCCCCGGGGCGTGGGGCACATCCTCCACGGCCCTCTTCTCTCCAGAGCAAGAGGTGGAGCTGGGAACAGGACCAGGAGACGAGGAGGAGTCTCCATCTGGAGCTAGGCTGCCCTACCCTGGGACCCGGGGCCAGGCCACAGGAAAGGTCTGTGAGGAGACGGAACGGGAGCCCCTCGGAAGCCGCAGGCTCGGGCCAGGCTGCCTGGACAGCAGGGCCCAGCCACTCCCAGCTTTGCTGCAGCCCAGCCGCGTCCCGTGTCCCTGGTCTCCTTCCCGCCCTACGGCCCTCACTGCTGGGCGGGCCTGTGTGAGGCCAGCCTGGGCGGCGCCCTGGGACATGGCTGGGGAGCCACACTCCTGGGTTATCTCGCCGCCTCCCTCTGGGATCCTCTCCCACCCAATGATCAGTCATTCTTTCTGTGAAATGGGATTAAAGTCTCCAATTGATAAAGATCTTGGCTCCTGAAGCTCAAAGGAAGGAGAGAAAAAGCAGAGGCTCTGAGCTCCCCACTTCTTGGGCCTGCCTCCTCCCGCTTCCTCCCGCTGCGGGCGCCCTCCCAGCCGCCTGGGTCTGCCCCTCTGGCCATCACAGTTTCCAGACGGATGAGTCACTGTTCCTGAGGAAATGTTTAAAGGCTCCCTCTCAGTGCATTTGACCCGACATGGTCCTTCCTTCCTCCTTCAGAAGGGAATCAGACACGTGTTCCCGCGGCCAGTGGGAGCATGTGAGTGCATGCGTGTGTGTGAGTGTAGTGTGTGAGTGCATGTGAGTGCATGTGAGTGTAGTGAGTGTGTGAGTGTAGTGTGTGAGTGCATGTGAGTGCGTGTGAGTGTAGTGTGGGTGTGGGTGTGAGTACGTGTGAGTAGTGTGTGAGCGTAGTGTGTGGGTGTGAGGGTGGTGTGAGTGCGTGAGTGTAGTGTGAGTGCGTGAGTGTAGTGTGTGGGTGGTGTGAGTGTGTGAGTGCGTGTGGGTGTAGTGTGGGTGTGTGGGTGGTGTGAGTGCATGTGAGTGCATGAGAGTAGTGTGTGGGTGTAGTGTGTGGGTGTCTGGGTTGTGTGAGTGCATGTGAGTGCATGTGAGTGTAGTGTGTGGGTGTGTGGGTTGTGTGAATGCATGTGAGTAGTGTGTGGGTGTGAATGCATGTGAGTGCGTGTGTGTAGTGTGTGGGTGTAATGTGTGGGTGTGAGGGTGGTGTGAGTGTGTGTGTGTAGTGTGTGGGTGTGAACACTGTGTGAGTGTGAGTTCATATGAATGTGGTGTGTGGGTGTGAGTGCATGTGAGTGTGTGAGTATAGTGTGTGGGTGTGTGGGTTGTGTGAATGCATGTGAGTAGTATGTGGGTGTGAGTGCGTGTGTGTAGTTGTGGTTCGTGTGAGTATATGTGAATGTAGTGTGTGGGTTGTGTGAATGCATGTGAGTAGTGTGTGGGTGTGAATGCATGTGAGTGCGTGTGTGTAGTGTGTGGTTTGTGTGAGTATATGTGAATGTAGTGTGTGGGTGTGTGAATGCATGTGAGTGCGTGTGAGAAGTGTGTGGGTGTGAGCGTGAGTGCACGTGGCAGTGGGCAGGTGCTGGGCAGGTGGAACCGCTGCTGGGTGACCCTGGGAGGAGGTGACCTTTGATTTCGGCGTCTCCAGGGGCTGAGCGCGCAGCCAAGAGGCGGTGCCCTGTGCGAGCAGCGGGTCTGCGTGGCGCCGGGGCCTGGGCGCGGGTGCGTGTGCATCTGGGCGGGCGCGCGGCTGCCCGAGGCCGGGTCCCGGGGACTCGGGGCGGCTGCGGGGAGGCGCTGGCCGCGGGGACCTCGGCCCCCAGGGGCGCCCCGGGCGGGCGGCTGAGGTTGGGAGGAGCCGGGGGCGGGCGGGCCGGGCGGGGGCAGCGCCCGGTCTGGCGGGGCTGCGGGGTGAGCGGCTGGAGGGTGGGCGCAGGGGCGGCAGAGGAAGGGGGCGCGGGGCTGGGGACCTGGCTGCACCCCTGGGAGCTCCGTCCGGTTCCTCTCGGGTGCGTGGCCCGCCCCGCCCGGCCCGGCATGCCCCCACCCCCTGCGCCCCGGCCCCATCCCCGTGCCCGCGGCCGGTCGCTCCGCACCCGCTCCCCCTGCGCCCTCCCCGTGCGCCCCGCCCGCTCCGCGCTCCTCCATCACTTCCTCTCCCCGCCCCTCCTTTGTCCCTCCCCCGGCTCCCTTCCCCGCACGGTGGACGGCCCGCCCCTCCGGGCCCTGGTGGCGGTGCCCGCCTCGCAGCAGACGGGTCGGAGCCGGGGGCCGGGAGGTGGGCGCCCCCCGAAGGTCGGGCCGGGCCGGGAGGGCTCGAGCCCGGGGGCCAGAGGTCCGAAGGTCCCGGCTGAGCGGTGAGTCCTCGCCTGGCCGGCCGCAGCCCCCAGGCCTGGGGCGGGGAGACCTCGGGCTGGGAGGGCAGGGACGGGGGACCCGCTGGGGAGGGCCCCCCACCCCTCTCCGGGAGCTGGAGGCTGCGCCTCGGTGGAGTGTGCGCCCCGATGTCTCCGAGTGAGAGTCTGGGGCGACCTCACCTGCCCCAGCGCCAGGGCATGGACGGCTCCGGGGCGGAGGCTTAGGACGAGGGGCCGGTGCTGTGGCCGAGAGGGGTCTCTGTGGGAGGACCAGGCCCTCCTTCCATCTTCCCTGCGCCCGGCCTCCCTTTGGCCGGTCCGCCCTGTTCCCGTGGCCAGCAGGGCAGTGGCTGCCGCCTGGGGTGTGAGCAGGCCGCCGGGAGTGCTTGTGAGCCTGTGTGAGTGTGTGTGATGTCTCCCTTCTGCATCACTCAGAGAGGGGACCCACCCTCTCCCTTGCTCGCGCTCCCCCCCACCCCTCCTGCACAGCACTGCGCCCTGAGCCTTTGGGGAGGGGGCCCGGCCACAGCTTTGCCTGGATGCGTGGGTTTGGGGGTTTCCTGGGTGTCCTGGGTGTCCTGGCCTGGGAGTGCGGCCAGGGAGGCAGAGAGGAGCGTTTTGCCCAGAAACAGGCTGGCCCAGCCTGGGCGTAGGACTGAAGCTGAGGCAACTACCAGGGCCCCTGAGTGCAAATAGAAAGTTAATTTGGGCAGGAGCCGGGCTGCCCTCAGTCCTGCTCATCTATTAATACAGACCCAGCTCTGCTGCCTGGCATCGCCTATTTATAGTCTGGAGACAGCACAGCCACACCCCCTGCATGGAGGAGGGGGCGGGGCAGAGGGGCGGGGCTGAGGGTCCCAGGTGCCCTGAGTGGGCTGGGCACTGGTGGGCAGTCAATCTAGGAGTGAGTGGGTCTGTAGACCTGAGCACTGGCTGGTGGGGTGGAGCCTGGCAGGGCTGTGTCTGAAGCAGCTGCGGTTGTAAGTAGGTGGGTGGCTAGTTGGCTGTTGTTTATTCCCGTTATGATTACTCCGGGGTCAGCTCCCCTGATTGGTGGCTTGGCAAGAAGGCTCCCCCGCCAATCACCCATGAGCCTGAGAAGGGCTGGTGCCCACCTGCCTAGGGGTGTGCCTGTGGGTGTGCCAGGGAAGGGGTGGCTTTGTCCACTATGGTTATCTGCTCGGGGCTTCTCAGGCTGCGAGGTCTCCCCATCCCGAAGGCAGTGCCCTGGGGGCCAGCAACATGCTGCTCAGTGGGGGGTCTGCTGAGGTCTCCCGTGGCCTGGGACGCCCCATGACCTCGTGGCCTGCACTGTCTCAACGTCTAGGAATGTCGGTTTCCCTGCCATTCTCGGCTCAGACTGGCATGAAGCTTGGGGTGCCAAGTGGCACCCGATTGGACAGATAGGTGGCTGGGGCCAGGGCCGGGGGTGTGAACAAATTGGAAGGGTAGGTGATAGCAGCACCAGGTCCCTCTGGCACCTGCATGGCCAGGAGGCAGGGCTCTGCCACCAGGCTCAGGCACCCGCAGGCACACCTGCTGCCGGGCACACCCCTGGGCCCCTGGCTACCTTTTCTGGCTCCTGCGTGCCCTCCCCTTCCCCGCACTCACTTTCTGAGCAGGACTGGGCTTGCGCTTACTGCCTGGGGATGTGTGTGGGGAGGCTGGGCTATGTTCCAGGGGAGACACAGGAAAGGAGAGTGTCGGGTCAGAGGGTGCATTGTCAGAGGGAAAGGGTGGTGGCCACGCCCACTGTTTGAATCTCAGGCAAATTCTGGCCCCTGAGGGGGCATCGCAGTGTCCCCCTGTCTCCTACCTCAGCGGTTTCTGTGATCCTGGAAGTGGCTGCCTCTCAAGCTTACCCTTCCACCCAAGGGGCCTGGGGCACTGCTGGCCACATCGGGTCGGGGGACACAGGTGCCCATGTTCCCTGAGGAAGACTCTCCGTTTACTGTGCACTGTGTCTTCTGCAAGGTCAGCGTGTCCTCATTTCTCTACAGAGAAAAACAGATTTGGGGGGAAGTGACTTCACCTGTCGGAGGACTCACAAGCCAGTGCTCCTTCCACTCTGCCCTGTGCTCTGGGGCCCAGCCAGTGCCTTTCTCGGGCACAGCTGTGTCCGACGTGGACGGGGGACAGAGTGCAGGCGGGGATGGCCCTGTGGAGCTGGGGCGCGCCTGCTCGTGGGTAAGGGTTGCCTCTGCCCTGCCAGCCGTTCGAGCATTTTCTTTCTCCGAAGGCTGCATGTTGTGCCTGGGCCAGTCCACCTTCCTCCGATTCAATCACCCCGCTGAAGCCAAGTGGATGAAAAGCATGATCCCGGCGGGGGGCCGGGTCCCCGGCCCCCCCTACAGCCCCAGCTCAGGTAGGGCAGGAGGTTGGGAGGGTGGTACCCCCTTGGATGGTCCTCCTCCTGGCAGAGTCAGGGCAGGACAACACCCATGGTCCGGGCTTGCTGCCACCTGCATGGCAACTGGGAGGGATCCTTGGCTGGAGCAGGGAGTCAGGTGCCTGGGCTCCCAGCGGCTCCCTGGTTCGTTCTATCCGGCTCTCACCCTAGCCTCGCCATGCCCGTCCCTCCGCTGTTGGGGGCAGTGGTTCCAGTCACTCCGGTTGGCTGAGCAGGGCAGGGGCAGGGCAGGGCAGGTGGGCTCTCACTGGTGTGGCTGCCTGGGTTCATCGGAGGGCTAAGCTGCACTAGCTGCCGGTCAGCCTGGCTTCTAGGAACCAGCCCGCAGTGTCAGGCCCCTCCCTTGCCTCTCATCGGACTAGGGGTGCAGCGTACACGCCCCCGGTGCAGTACCCCCCTCCCATTCAGCCCGGGAGGCATGGTGGGTGTTTTTTCCTGGGTCTTGGCTGCCGTGTCTGCAGCCCCTTAGGTCCTACTGGACTGGGATCCCTCCCGGAACTGTCGGCAGCCCCATAGCATGCCCACCTCTGCTGCAGCGTCCACCTGCCCCTCCTGCTGAGAGACTGGGAGGTTGGGGAGACCAAGACAGGGAAGAACCTAGACTTGGGGTGAGTGGACGATGACCAGCGCAGAGTGCCTGGTGTTACTGCTGACGCTGTCCTAAATGGTCCTGTGTTAGCAGAAGTGCCCTACCGTCCTCTTCCTTACAGAAGGGGAGACGGGCAGGGAGGCAGGGACGGGTGAGGCTGCACAGCAGGGCGGTGGCACAGCAGCCCGGAACCCAGATCTCCCCGCTTCTCCTCCGGAGCCTTCGCAGCTCAGCTCTGCTCAGAGGAGGTGGGGGTGCCTTGCTCTGGTGCTTAGGGACCTCCCCAGCATCTGAGGCCAGGCCTGAGGCATCTTTGCGCTTCCCTCCCACAGAGTCAGAAAGCCTAGTGAACGGGAACCACGCCCCGCAGCCTGCAGCCCAGGGCCCCGCGGCCTACGCCAGCCACAGCTCCCTGGTCAGCTCCATCGAGAAGGACCTGCAGGAGATCATGGACTCCCTGGTGCTCGAGGACCCCAGCGCGGGCGGCAAGAAGCCTGCTTCTGGGCCCACACTGTCCCCGATGGCCAACGGGGGCCGCTACCTGCTGTCGCCCCCGACCAGCCCTGGTGCCATGTCCGTGGGCTCCAGCTACGAGAACACCTCCCCGGCGTTCTCTCCACTCTCCTCACCGGCCAGCAGCGGGAGCTGTGCCAGCCACTCGCCCAGTGGGCAGGAGCCAGCCCCTCCTGTGCCCCCGCTTGTGCCTGTGCGCTCCTCCAGTTACCATCTGGCCTTGCAGCCCCCCCAGTCCCGGCCCAGTGGGGCCCGCCCCTCCGAGAGCCCCCGGCTGGGCCGGAAGGCGGGGCACGAGCGGCCCCCCAGCCCCGGCCTCCGGGGTCTGCTGCCAGCCAGCCCCACCGCTCCTGTCCTGGCGGAGGCCCACAGAGCCACCGAGAGCCCCTGGCTGGGTGGGCAGCTGCCCGTGGTGGCCATCAGCCTGAGTGAATACCCAGCTTCGGGTGCCCACAGCCAACCCACCAGCGTTCCTGGCAGCCCCAAGTTCCAGCCTCCGATCCCTGCACCCCGGAACAAGATGGGTGTGCTCCAGGATCGCTCCCCCAGTCCTCTCCGCGAGCTGCCGGGCCCCTCGCGCCAGTCAGTGGGCCGAACATTCTCGGACGGGCCGACACCCCGCAGCCTGCAGCCCGCCGAGAGCCCCCGTGTGGGCCGCAGGGGCCTGGACAGCCTGCGGGAGCTCCCTCCCCTGAGCCCAGCTCTGTCCCGACGGGCTCTGTCCCCCCTGCCCTCCCGGCCCGCCCCAGACCCCAAGCTGACAAGGGACGCGGCAGAGAGCCCTCGGCCCCGGCGCTGGGCAGCCCACAGCGCTTCTCCAGAGGACTGCTCGCTGACGCTGGGGGCGCGGGGCCGCAGGACACGGAGCCCCTCGCCCACCCTCGGGGAGTCCCTGGCACCCCACAAGGGCGGCTTCAGTGGCCGGCTGAGCCCCGCCTACAGCCTGGGCTCTTTGCCGGGGGCTGTGACCCGACAGAGCCCCCGCGCCCGGAGGAAGCTCTCCAGCGGGGACCTGCAGGGGCTGGGCACCCGCGAGCGGAAGAACAGCATCACGGAGATCAGCGACAACGAGGACGACCTGCTGGAGTACCACCGGCGGCAGCGCCAGGAGCGCCTCCGGGAGCAGGAGATGGAGAGGCTGGTGAGCAGGGCAGGTGCCAGGGAGGCCGCGGACCTCCGCTGCGGGGGTCCCCCAGCTCGGCAGGGTCCCCCAGCTCGTGGGCAGGCCAGCGGGCGGGGAGGGGACTGCGGGGCCCGCAGCCTTGCCGTGGGGACTGGCTCCAGCGCTGGTGCCTGAAGGACTTTCTCTGCCGCCTGTAAGGCTGTGCTTTGAGCTCAGGCTAGCTTTGCGCTTACTCGTCGCACAGCGTTTGTGTCGATGCACCAGCGTCCTTGTTGTTGAGCTGAGCGAGGGAAGTGCTGGGAAAACACACCGCGTGTGAGGTTGAGAAGCCGGCCTCGCTGAGAAGGCAAGACCAGGGCCAGATGGCTTTTTTCTGGGTCGCACGCTTCGTGGAGCTGGGGTTGGAACCCGAGGCTCCTGTCTTTCCAAGTCTTCTTCTTCTTTTTTAAAATATATTTTTATTGATTTCAGAGAGGCAGAGAGAGGGATAGAAACGTTAATGATCAGAGAGTCATGGATCAGCTGCCTCGTGCACACCCCACCCTGGGGATTGGGGATTGAGCCTGCAAGCTGGGCGTGTGCCCTTCCCGGGAATCGAACCCTGACCTCCTGGTTCATAGGTCGAAGCTCAACCACTGAGCCGCAGCAGCCAGGCCCAGGTCTTGTTCCTGAGAAAGGCATCGGGTCTTTCTTTCTCGCTGCGCTTTGACATCTAAATGTGTGGAGCTCCTCACTCAGGCCTCCCAGGGTCACCTGGGACGTGGGGGGCAGGGAGGAGGAGGAGAACGGGGCGCAGCCTGTGTGACTATGCTGTGTGTGTCGGGGTTTGGGTGTGGCTGTGGGCAGCTGTCCTAGAGAGAGCATCTAAGCCACTGGGTGCTGGGATCGCCCAGAAGGCAGTGGGCTCGAGGGCCCTGGCTGGCGTGTGCACTCGCGCACATGCGCAGGACGGTGGATCTTGCCCGTTCTTGTGAGCACTAGAATGGGGTTCCTGCGGGAAGGAGGACAAAGGGCCTGCAATTGGTTTGCGGAGGAGAATCAGAATTGAGGAGGTTTGCCCTGGCCAGTGTGGCTCAGTGGATAGAGCATTGGCCTGCGGCCCGACGGGTCCTGGGTTTGACTCTAGTCAAGGGCAGGTACCTTGCTTGCAGGCTTCCCCCTGGCATGGCCCTGATGGGAGCGTGTGCAGGAGGCAACCCATCGATGTGTTTCTCTCTGTCTCTCTCCCTCTCCCTTCCACTCTCTCTAAACATCAGTGGGAACATAGCTTTGGGTGAGGATTCACAAAAAGACATTGAGGAGGCTTGTCCACAGTCCCTTTCAGAGGAGGTTGGGACAGCTTTGGATGAAGTGAGGGTGCTGGGTGGGGGGAGATGAGACGGGATCCCCAGGCGGAGGCAGAATGGCCTGACCCGCTCACACAAAGCTGTGTTCAGCATGTACCGCCATGCCAGGCAGACCTGG
>PVJC01046609.1:0-13209 GCA_004026665.1 Murina feae
GATATTTACAAGAGACACACTTAAATATCCAAGATTGTTAAAATTAACGTGTTACTGAATTCAAGGGGTTTGCTGCTTGGGGTGCTCTATTCAAGAATGAGACATGGTTGTCACATATAATTATATATAATTGCAGCAAGTAAAGGAGAGAGGGGGTTCATATCCAAACCTCTGTCTCCCTGAAGGGAGACTTAGCCATTGCTTATACTGTTTGGTCAATTTCACACTGATTCCTTCTTTGCAGTTGGCTGCCCTTCCTGGTTGAATTGCTGTCAAGCTCATCATGTTTACAGCTGGTCTGAAGATACTGTGCTACATTTTAACATTTAGCAAGGATAACATTTAATAATAACATTAGAAATGCCCAGACCTTGAGACCCTTGTCCTATTGAACAAAAGGGTGGAAAACAGTATTACCAGCACATGCTAATGATAGAGTTGAGGACAAAATATTTTGCCAGTAGTAAGTAGGGGCCAAAGAGTCAGTTCATCAGTAAGTTATATCATTAATGTGTATTCACTTAAAAGCTGAACTTCAAAATATATGAGGCAAAAAAATGACAAAACCTGAAAAAGAAATACATTCATGATTATAGTTGGTGATATCAACAACCTTCTCTCAGTCATTGAGAAGTAGTCAATAAAGCTGTAAGGATATAAAAGATTAACAATAGTGTTAATGAACTCAACCTCACTGACATTTATAGAACAGACCATCTGGTAACTACAGAAAATGTACTTTTCAAGTGCACGTGATGCAGTCACCAAGACCGTAGTTTCTTTGTAGTGTAGATAATCCCCAATTCTACCCTCAGCTTCAGTGATTTGTTAAAAAGTTTCACCGAAGTCAGAAAAGCCATTGTACTAATAATTACAGTTTATTACTTATATAATACCCATAGTTCTTCAAGAAAATCAACAGAGTCCTCCAAACAAGTGGAGTATACAGTTCACTAATTAAGTTGCCAATTCCTGAAACTATTCTTAGGCTTTACCTTCTATAGGCAGTAAGTGGGTAGTTTCTGTTTTACCTAATCCTATGGCTAATAGTAAGTAGACCACCTGGCATTATTAAAGATGAAACTGTCATTGAGGAGCAACTGAGAACAAAACAGTTTTAAAGTGGTTTGGCTAATCAATGTTCTAGGCTATATCATGCATATGTGGGCTGTTCCCAGGCTGCCCTACTTGTGCAACCATCCAACTATGACTGTAAACATCTTTATTTATCCTGTATGCTTCTTACAAATTCAAAACACTTTTCTCTACGATCCATCCACCTCTCCTGGATGTTCTTGCTTGATATGCTGGAGGGAAAAGCTGAGGAATAATGAGAAAGAATAAGGACTTGGAAAACCAAATAATTTTAAGTAACTACCATTTTCTTTAGATTAGCTGGGGTCCTCTATTGGCATACTTTCTTTTTTAGGAAACCTGAGTAGTTTCGCATTCTATGGAGGTTTAAATTATGCCAGGCTTCAGTTTAAATATCATAGGTCTTGAGATGTATCTCCCTTTAACAGAGAACATCCACAATTCTTAGTCATACATATGCCTTAGCATTCAATTTTGCAGTTTCAAAAAAGGCTGGCCTCTCACTGAAAATTTGTAGAATTAAAACTGGAAAATACAATTTAAAATATAACAAATAATTAAAATATTTTATTGTTTTAAGTAGGAAGTTTAATATTTTTGTATAATAGGGAAAATAAAGATAATGTCTGTTGATACCAAATGGTACAGTGGGAAACTTTCTAATTTTCTTCCAATAAACACCCATATCCTCTAAAATATCCTACTTTGTTTTAAATATTGATAACAAAATAAATAGTTTAAAACTGGAAAATAAAATTTAAAAAAATAAAATTGCCCTAACCAGTTTGGCTCAGTGGATAGAGCATTGGCCTGTGGATTCAAGGGTCCCAGGTTTGATTCTGGTTAAGGGCATGTACCTTGGTTATGGGCACATCCCCAGTGGGGAATGTGCAGGAGGCAGCTGATCAATGTTTCTCTTTCATTGATGTTTCTAACTCTCTATCCTTCTCCCTTCCTCTCTGTAAAAAATCAATAAAATATATTTAAATAAATAAATCAATAAATCAAATTGTTTTAAAAGATTCATAGGTGACATTCCATTGGAGTTTTAATTTCTAGGACTTTACAAATTCTAGGAATTCTCTACATCCTTCAAATTTTTTTGATTTTCTATTTTCTCCAAACTGTAGCAGTGGATTCCAATTGAAATTATAAATTATATTCTGATATAAATTAATTCTCCTGTCAGATATTATTTTGGAACACATTGCTTTGAAAAGTTCATGCCAGTGATCCAATCTTGACAAACCCTACAGCTGGTGCTTTCTATAGAAGAGTCTTGGTGATACGTGGTTTAAAACAAAAACAAATCTTTCCATAATTTTCTCTTCTTACCCATTCTCTTGTTGCCCATGCCTTCTTTTTTTCTATGTTTAGCACAACCCTTTACAACAGATTGGCTTCTGTTTTTAAGAACACACCCACATTTTCTTTCCATTTTCTACACTAAGCATCTTCCCAGCCTGGCCTTAACTTCATGTAATTGACAGGACTGTATTGCTTGGCATTACTGCTGTTTTAATTTTGTGTGAATGAATATTCGGACTATGTTGTGATTATGTGGAAAATGCACTCACAGTAATTGCTTCATGACAAGTATAGGCAACAACCACGGCATTTCTCAGAAACAAGATGTCAGTTCAAAGAAGCTCATATTACATTTTGAAAAATATTTCTTGTATGCTTGTATCAGAAAATAAATTTTACAGATATAAATGGAGGGAAATGTTTATAAATTCCAGTTTTATTTATATTGTTGAGGATCTGTGGATTTTCTTTTATCTGTTAAAGTTATGCAATTTTTTGAAACATTTGTAATTTCTAGTTTGTTTTACTGACCTTTTTTAATCAAATTGCTGTAGTCACAGAATTTATCATTAAAGTATTATACTGCTTTGTTATTAAAATATGCTTTATAAACTCAAGTTCCATCTTATGCTTTTATGATCCACAAAAATACTAAAAATACCTTATTCATCTCCTTGCCATACAGCATAGTTTTTCATATTCATTTTAGTTTAAAATTCCAGTTTTGAGTGAGAGGAACCATCTTAGATAAAGCAGTATATAAAATAACTCATTTTCCTACTTGTTGTCAAACACAGATTGCATAAAATATAACTGATTAAGTTATTTTCCAAACAGGTGTGATTTGTATATAGACATAATCTTAAATGCTAATCAGATATTACCGTACATATAAACATCAACAAAATAAGTAAAGTTTCCATGCCACGGCTTATTTTTTCACTATAGTGGCTAACTAATCATGTTATGTTCCATCCCTATCAAACTCATTCTGTGGTGAATAATATTTACTGAAGTTTCATTGCATACACTAGTTCTGACTTAAAATAATTTCTTTGCTTAAGTATAGCAATTCTTAACTCACTCTCCTAAAACCAACCAAAATCGCCAGTAACAAAAGGTACAAAATTGCCAGTAACAAAAGCAAAAACTCCTCTATGAAAACACAGCCTCAAAGGAGAGTGCCTTATGAAGAAACTGTCAATTGCAATGATCTTTGCACAACATAAGGGCGACTGTTTGACGACAGCCCACACCATATAGAATTTTAGTCATGAACAAGTAAGGAACTCTCCAGCCAGACACAGAGAAAAAACAATCTGGAGGGAAAAAGAAAAGCACTGCAGTGATAGGCCTGAGAGGACAGAGATAGGGAAAACCCTGCAAAGTTAATAGAAACTATTTGCTTTTCCCAAAGGCAGGTTGTGTTGCAGGTTGATAATAAAGCAGCCATAACTCAAAGTTAGGACATTGCTTTATTACCAACAATGGCCTCAGACCCACATTTCTGTGCCATCTGTTACTGAGGACACCCAATTGCTAAGCTACCCTCAACACATGATAGTACTCAATCCCTAGTTCATCCTCACTTCTAATCTCATTTTATATATAGCAACCAATCCAAAACTGATCCTCACTTCTCTTGGGCTCTCCCCCAAACTACTCAGAACATATCCAAGCCATACAAAAGGGGCTTCCCTTTTCCCTTTTGTGAAGCATTTTTCATTGGTCCTCTAGAGTAGTGCCCTTTGCTGCATTGAACCATATAGAATAAAAAATGATACTGACTAATCCTATATAATAAAAGGTTAATATGCAAATAGACCAAATGGCAGAATAACCAGCCACTATGACACACACTGACAACTAGGGGGCAGATGCTCAATGCAGGAGCTGCTTCCTGATGGTCAGTGTGCTCCCACAGGGGGAGCACCACTCAGCCAGAAGCCTGGCTCATGGCAGTGGCAGGAGACTCTCCTGCCTCTGCAGCAGTGCTAAGGACCCTTCAGGGGATATCTGCCTACTGGCTTAGGCCTGTTCCCCTAAGCCAGCAGTTGGACATCCCTCGAGGGGTCCTGGACTTCGAGAGGTTGCAGGCCAGGCTGAGGGACCTCCCCATCCCCAGTGCTTGAATGTCATGCACTGGGCCTCTAGTTAATATATAATGTGAATCCTGGGGGAAAAGCTGACCTGGCTATTCTTTCTTGTCACATGAAAGAGATATTAATAAAGTCCAGGAGAGAAAAATGTGTCTTTAGCAAAGAAAGAGACTCAGTAATTATAGGATCCACATATCCTTACTGGGAGTAAAAAAAAAAAAAAGGGAAAATATTTGACTGTAAAATAACTCAAATATCTTACTGAGGTGGCTGGAATGCTGGGCTCACTTTAGATTCAGGGCTAGTTTGGTCTCTGTTATGGATTGAATTGTATCCCCCAAAAGATACGGCAAAGTCATGACTCTGGTACCTGGAAATGGGACCTCATTTGTAAACAGGGTATTTGTAGATGCAGTCAGGTTAACATGGGGTTAACCCAATATGACTGGTATCTTAATAAGTAGAGGGAAAGTCAGAAGTGGTAACATACAGAGAGAATGCCATGTGATAACAAGCAGAGACTGTAGTGAAATAGCTGCAAGCAAGGGAACAGCAAGGACTGCAGCCACCACAAGAAGTTTGGAAGAGGCAAGGAAGGATTCTGTGAGTTTCAGGGTCATGGCTTTGTTGACACTGATATGCCACTGGTTACCCCCACAACTACCAGAGAATTAATTTCTAGTGTTTCAAGCCACCCAGTAAGTCATACTTTGGTACTGAAAAATATGCTGCTGCTGTCAGAAATAACTAAAAATGCGGAAGTGGCTTTGAATTAGGTATTGGATAGAGGTGGGAAGACCTTTGAAGTAGTTGATAGTACAAACCTAGATTTCCCTGAAGAGACATTTGGTAGAAATATATCTAATAGGGATTTAATATCCAAAATAGATAAAGAACTTATACATTTCAATAGCAGAATAGGAAATCTTGCCTTTGAAACAAAATGGATGAACTTTGAGGGAATTATGCTAAGTATAATAAGTCAGAGGAAGAAAGACAAATATCATATGATCTCACTTATATACTAGGAGCCCAGAGTGAAATTCAAAATCGAGCAGCGCCTCCCACTCCCTCTGTGGCCCTTGAAGCAGCCATGGCCACTGCTGATCATAGCAGGCATGTGGAGGCCCCTGCCGCCCACCCCCGACACTGCACGCGCAACCTCCTCCTGCCTGGTCGACCTGTTATGGCATCCCAGTTACTTAGCATATTTCTCTAATTAATATATATATATATATATATATATATATATATATATATATATATATAAAATCTTTAAAAAATACCATCACTGATTAAAAATAGTTTGGTGTTTGCCAGAGGTGGGGAGTGGGGATTTGGAAAATTTGCTGAAGGGGTCAATAGATACAAACTTCAAGTTATAAAATAAATATGCCATGAGGATATAATGTACAGCATGGTGACTACATTTAATAATATTGTATTGTGTATTTAAAAGTTGTTTCAACAGTAGATCTTAAAAATTCTCGTCACAAGAAAAAAATTTCTAACTTATTGTGATATCACAAAAATACAAATATAGAATTATGTTGTACATGCGCACCTAATATAATGTTTTATGACAATTATATCTCAATAACAATAAAAAAACCTGGAAGTATAAGGAAAGTTGCTCAACACAATAAAAGCCATTTATGAAAAGCCCATAGTTAACTACCATATTTAATTGTAAAATACTAAATGAAAGGTCGAAGATCAGAAACAAGGCAAGGACACAGGGCCAGTTCTAATAGCAGTCTAAATCTCTTTCCCATAAGCCAGCTTCTCCTTAAATTCCTAGTAGCACCTACAGGTCTGCTTCTAATACAAGGTTTCTCAGGGTATGTTTTCATGATCAGCATTAGAACTTGTCAGAAATGAAATTCTCGTGCTCCACTAGGCCTGGGTGTCATGAGTCGTGTGTAACAAGCCCTTCAGCCAAGCTGGCTTCACACTGAAGGGTAAAAGCAACAGTTCCATCTTTGGCGAACAGTGCAAGAGTACAAATGGAGGACTGCTGGGTGGAACTAAGAGGTGAGAGCACACAAGGTTACTATTGCCATTAGTATTTCTTTTCGTAGATGAGGGACAGGGGAAAGAAGCGGGAAAAGGAGTAATGAGGTACTGGATCCAATCATTCAGTCCATCCCATTCGCACTGGAATGTCAGAGTCATGAGTGCAAAAACCAAGGATCTCTTGTTAACTCCATTATCTGCAAAGCTTGGGACAATGTCTGGCACAAAGTAAGCGCTTAAAGTAATTTGCTAAGTGAATAAATGAAGGCAAACTTTATTGTAAATAAGATGGGTTATTCACATAATTTAAATACAAGCATTTTCCTTTTTCTTTTGTGAAAACCATCCAGGCCTCTTGCTGTTCAGCAGTGGGAAGAAGAGAATGAATATTGGGGGAAGCAAGATTGGAGAAGAGGAACCCAGAAGGAGCTGGTCCAGATATGTCAATTTCTTCTCTGAAGCTCATCAGCCATACACCACTCCATCATCCCCTTAAGACATTATAAGGTATGGAAGACACTAAGATTTCTATTTTAATGTGATTTCTAAAACAATAATCTTGCAATAAATGTGTTTAATTATTTGATTTAAATAAATATTTTGAAGAGCTATTTGAAGTTTGTGTCAAAATTTTAGACATAGCCAAAGTAAAGCCAGTGAATCGCAGAAGTAATTATCAGTAGAGGTTTCATGGTGCACACACCAAAACAATGGTTTGGGAATCGAAAGCAAGCAAACCAAGCAGGGAATGGCCCTCAGGGGTATTTGTAAAGCAGCTTATATAGTGAAAAGGCAGTGACTGTTACTATTTACTGTGATTTTTTAGAATATTGGTTAGAATTTTCTTCAACATAAGAAGTTGGTCAGTGGTTACCTCATATCAACCTTGAGAAACAGATCTAAGTTTTTTTTTAATGACTTTGAGAGGTATTCATGCGAACTGACCCATGTCTAATTAGTCTTGCAAGATAAGCATATGCAGCTTTAGATAACTGTTTTTTTTCTGCTCAGGGAATTTTCACGGCTGATCTCCATTTACTTTTTACTTCAGTAATTGATAGACAATAATAAAGTATATAATTTAAGTTTTAGCATTTCAGTTTTATGCACATGTGAAATTATAACTACAATTAAGCTAATGAAATATCACACCCCAAAAGTTTCCTTGTGCCCCTTTGCAACCACTCCCTCTAATACATCTCTCTACTTCCCCACCTGGGACAACTATCGATGTGTTTCTGTCACTATAGATTCGTTAGACTTTCTAGAATTGTATGTAAATGGTTTTTGGTTTGGTTTTTATTTTTTCTCATGGTAATTTTGTGATTCATCTATGTTGTTTTGTGCACAATGATCAATACCTTTTTATTGGGAAGTAGTATTTCATTGTATGGATATATCAAAATCTATTTATTTACCTTTCATGGGCATTTGGATTATTTCATCTTTTGGCAGTTTTAAATCAGAGGTGCTATACATATTCATGAACAAATCTTTGTGAACAGATGCTTTCATTTCTCTTGAGTAAATACCCTGAAGTAGAATTGCTAGATGGTATGTTAGCTGTGTGTTTCACTTTAAAAAAACTGCTAATATATTTTACAGAGTTTTTACCAATTTTTTATTCCACAATATTTGAGAGTCCAGTTTTCTCACCAACACTCAGTATGATCAAGCTTTTAAAATATTAGTCATTCTAACAAGTGCATACTGTTATCTCATTGTTGTTTAATTTATATCTCCTTAATTACGAATGATGTTGAGCATATTTTTATTTGGGTGTTTTGTGAGTATCTACTTTGGTGAATTATATGGGTTCAGATACTCTGCCCATTTTTGTTTGTGTTATTGTGTTTGATAGTTTTTATATATTCTAGATAAAAGCCCTTTTTTATATATATGACTTTATTAGACATATTTTGTGTCCTGGTCTGTATTGTGGTTTTATATATGGTCTGTATCTTGTTTTCCATTCTTGCAGCAGTGTTATTTGAATAATAGAATTCCTGATTTTGATGTTCAGTTTACAAATTGGGCTGAATTTGCTTGACTGATATTTCTTCTCATTATGGGCCATGGTTTGCTGCTTCTTTGGATGCCTGAATTTATTATTGATTGATTGATTGATGCCAGACTGTGAATTCTACTTACTTGGATGCTAGATATTTCTGCATTCCTATCAATATATCTGGGCTCTGTTGTGGGATCCAGCACTGTTACCTGGAAACATGTTGATCCTTTTGGGTCTTGTTTTTAGAAATTTTAGGTGGTATTAAGGCAGTATTTATTTAGGGCTAATTGTATTCCAGTTCTGAGGCAGAACGCCTCTAAGTCCTTACTTACCCCTCCTGAATCCTGAGATTTTCCACACTGACCAGTGGGTTTGTTCCTAGTGCTTTCAGGTGGTTCTTCCCTGGGTCCCTGTTAATTTCCGTGTGTGTGTGTGTGTGTGTGTGTGTGTGTGTACGTACGTACGTGTACACGGGTCCTCCGCTCAATGCATTTCAGCTGCCGTGGCTTCTCTGGACGTCCCAAGCATCTCCTCAATTGACAGAAAGTGCAGAATTCTGCCTTTTCCCTATATTAACAGGTGTCCTCTTCCCTATACTCTGACCATGATATGCTCTGCAGCCATAAGCTGGGGTAATCAAAGGATTATTTCTTTTGTTTACCATTTCTCTAGGATCAATGATATCTTACAGTTTGAAAACCCTTGTTTAATATATTTTTTTCATTTCTTCATGTTTTTCAGGAAAAAGGTAAATATAATCACTCTTATTCTCTGCTTTTCAAAAATCATTAAATTTCTAATGTTAAAAATAAGAGGAATTAGAGGGGCACATAAATATTATATGTGACTAGGGGCCTGGTGCACAAAAATTTGTGCACTCGGGGGGTGGGGGTCCCTCAGCCTGGCCTGTGCCTTCTTGCAGTCTGGGACACCTCGGGGGGGATGTCCACCTGCTGGCATGCCTGGCCAGCCTGGGTGAGGGGCTGAGGGCCATTTTCAGGCTGCCCACAGCCCCTTCAGGGTTTGTGCACTGGGGGGTGGGAGGGCTGGTGAGTGCAGGCCTGGACATTTCCCACCAGAGGGCCCATGATTGCACACGCCTGGTGGGCCCCCATCGCTGAGGGGACACACCTGGTGCAGACCCGGGTGGCAAGCCAGGGGCGGACGCTGGTGCAGGATCCCTCGGTGGGGCCCTGCTGCTGAGCAAACACACCCAGGGTGGAGACAGGCAGCGGACTGGCTTCAGATGCTCCGCACTGTGCAGCAGACGCACCGCATGCCCTGTGGAGGCCCCTGGGGGGTGGATGAAGGTAGTGGACCCTAGATGGGTGCTCCTGCACTCCCCCAAGGAGGCCCCCGGGGCAGAGCCAGGCAGCAGACCCAGGACAGGCGTTCCTGGACACCCCACGGAGGCCCCTGGGGCAGAGCCAGGCAGCGGACCCAGGATGGCTGCACCTGCAAGACCTGTGGAGGACTCGCTCTCCTGCATGCCTGGTGGAGGCCCCCGGGGGGCGGAGCCAGGCAGTGGACCCTGGATGGGCGCTCCTGTATGCCCTGATGAGGCCCTGGGCTGGTCCCCCCCCCCCCACTGAGCTGACACCTGGCACAGCTATGCCAGCTGCAGAGGCTCCCAGTGCAGAGCCGCCCTTCCAGCCTCCATCTTGGCTGGGTTAATTTGCACACAGCCACTCTGATTGGCTGGTGGGCGTGGCTTAGGTGTCCCGGGTAACAGTCAATTTGCATATTACTCTTTTTATATATTAGATTTTTGTGACATTATGTAATACCCTGTTCAATTTACAGCTACTTTAACAAAAATATGTGGTGATGGTAGGTCTTTAATAGAAAACATATAAATTAAATTGTTGCTGTAGTAAGTACATTGAATTACTAGGGATCTTGACCTTTATTACAAAACACAAAAGTCTCTGATAAAATATATGTAATAGGATAAAATCCATTCAAATTAGAACATTTAAAAATGCATCTTGCCAGGAATATTTTTCTTTATAAATATGAGGTCTGCTGGAAGAAATGGTATCATATGGATAATACGTGTTGGGGAAGCCTAGAGAAAACAAATCACACGTATTCAAAAATATAAGATTGGAAAATTTAGTATTTCTTTTCATACCAATTTCCTGTATGGTGCATGAACATGAATATCCTCTAGCACAGAGGTTCCCAACATCACGGCACTCAGAGGTTTGGCCACAGATATACGAGGGGCATATCTGAGTTTTGATTCTGTAGCCCTCCATGTGGTCTGGTAGAGCCTGAAGTGGCTAAAATTTATAGAAGTTCCTCTAGCCATAATCAGCCTCGATTTACCACATTGTGCCTTACAGACACTATCTTTCCCTTTGCGTGTCATGATGTGGAGATGTCAGGACCCACTCCTCCAGCAGTTACGTGGCTTTCCCACTGTTTGCTCTGTCTTCTATAATGCTGTGCTCAAGTCATAAGTTTGTCTTGATTTCTGTTTTTAAAAAATATATTTTACTGATTTTTTTTACAGAGAGGAAGGGAGAGTTAGAAACATCGATGAGAGAGACATCGATCAGCTGCCTCCTGCATACCCCCACTGGGGATGTGCCCGCAACCAAGGTACATGCCCTCGATCAGAATTGAACTTGGGACCCTTGAGTCCACAGGCCAATTTTCTATCCACTGAGCCAAACCAGTTAGGGCTTATCTTGATTTCTTACTTCAAGGAATGATTGTCTTGCTTAGAAAGGGATTTAGTTAATGGCAAAGAGAATGGGCTTTCTGTAATTACCTTTATCTTGGTACTCTATTGCCTTAGGGAGGTTTTATTAAAATTAAAACTTCATGTGTCTGTTTTGACTAATACATATCTATAGTTGAAAAGTTAAAAAATGCCAATGATGTAAATCAATACTGCAAGTACTTTTTAAAACATGAATCTCATCTTTTAAATTTTTCTTAAGAGAATTTATTTTATGACAGATATGACAGATTTTGCAAATACGTAAGTAGATGACTCCGATACCCTTTGGTTTACCTGTTCAGTATCCTAGCTTCCCTTTTACAAATCAGCATATAGAATGTAATCTGTGTTTTAGTAAACAAGAAAGCTTAAAGCAGGATACTATGCAAGTGAAAGGATTTTATTAGCCAGGTCATGTACGTTTTTCAAATGTAAGAGTCTTGTGGAATAGACATTCCATGCTACATTTCACAGTTCTAACTGTGCTGTTTACAGATGGAGTCTGCATCATTTAAAGAGGCCAACTTTTTTTTTTTCTGGATTAGAATTTGCATCTTCTAGGGGTGAGAGGCTTTGTTTTAAGTTCTTGCATCATCTTACTTAGAAAGAAGAGAAAGCTAAGAGAACAAGCTAGAGCATAGATATTGAGAAAGTTATAATTTCTACACACAGTATGCCTTTTTGTCATTACACTATGATTAGAAGACTTCTTGCTCCTGAGGATCTGCTCCATAATGTAGAATTTACCAATTTTTTTTCCACATAAGCTTTGATGCAAGATGAACAACAGAAATGGAAAGGTATAAGGAGGTAATATATAATTTGATTTATGTAGTAGAGGGAAAAATCAGATGAGTGAGCAATTTTACATATTCAGGCCTTTATATGCACAATAAATATATACAGTGTGTCTCCCCAAAATGCATATACATTTTAACAGCTGATAGCTCAATTTTGAAAACGAAATGTATTTTAATAAACACTATCTTTATAATTATTCAAAGTGTGTGTATACATTTTTTGGGACATCCTATATACAACAAGAGCAGCCTTTTATTTTCATAACCATGTTTTCAATGTTATGGAGGTATAATGGACTTATGATAAACTACACATATTTTAAATATACAATTTGGTAAGTTTTAACAAAAATGTATGAAGCTATCACTTTCCAAGATAATGAACATACCTGTTACTGAAGTGTCCTACTAATG
Source organism: Murina feae (assembly GCA_004026665.1). Lineage (NCBI taxonomy): Eukaryota > Metazoa > Chordata > Mammalia > Chiroptera > Vespertilionidae > Murina > Murina feae. The sequence goes on from PVJC01046609.1 coordinate 12,475, forward strand.
TTCTTTGTAATTCCATCATCCCGCTGGGCTCACTTAAGACAATCACAGATCAGCTTTTTGCCCATATAGAGGAGTTTGTATTTTTTGTAATTTCTACAAATATGATGCTGTCGTGTGTATCCTCTTTTGTCTGCCTTTTCACTCAGCACTATTTTTAGACTCATCCATGTTGCTGCATGTATTATTCATTCTATTTATTAATGAGTTGCAATCTCTTTTATGAATACACTAAGTAATTTATGATTCACTTGATGAATGTTCGGGTTGCAGTTTTTGGCTATTACAAATAAGAATATTATTAACGTTTGTGTACAAGTCGTTGTGGGGACATAAGGTTTCATTTATTCTTAGGCATATAGCTTAGAAGTGGAATGCCTAGGTTATATGGCAGGTATATGTTTAACTTTTTAAAAAATGTATCTTTATTGTTGAAAGTATTACAGATTTTACCCTTTTCCCACTATTCAACCCCTTTATTCCTCCCCACCCCAGGCCTTGCCAAACTGTTTCCCAAAGTGATTGTGCCATCTTCCCTGCCTAGGACTAGTGTTTGACTCTCATTTGCTCCACATCTTCACTTTTGGATGTTGTCATCTTATTTGTAGCCATTCTAAAAGGTGTATAGTGGAATCTCATTGTGGTTTAATGTACATGTCGCTATTTAACTAATGAGGTTGAACATTTTCTTTTAAAAATTTATCTTTCTTGTTAAAATTATTACAGATGTCCCTCTTC
>PVJC01046610.1:0-13206 GCA_004026665.1 Murina feae
CAATCTGGGACCCCTTGAGGGATGTCCGACTGCAGTTGCACATCCCTTTCACAATCCAGGACTGCTGGCTCCTGAGCTCTTGCCTGCCAATTGCCCCTAACCACTCCCCTGCCAGCCTGATCAATGACAAACTGCTCCTGTGCTGGCCTGATTGCCCCTAACTGCCTTCCCCCTGCCAGAATAGTCCCCCCCAACTGTCCTCTCCTGCAGACCTGGCTTCCCCACAACTGCCCTCCCCTGCAGGCCTGGGTCCCTCCCAACTGCCCTCCCCTGCAGGCCTGGGTCCCCCCCAATTTCCCTCCCTTGCTGGCCATCTTGTGGTGGCCATCTTTGACCACATGGGGCAGCCATCTTGTGATGGTCAATTTTCATATTACTTTTTAAAAATAAATCTTTATTGTTCATTTTATTACAGTTGTTTCTCTTTTTTCCCCCCATATCTCCCCTCCTCCCAGTTCCCACCCCATCCACTGCTCTTATTCCCCCCCACTGTCCTCATCCATAGGTATATATTTTTGTCCAGTCTCTTCCCACACCCCCAAGCCCCTATCTCCTTGTGAGTTGTCATTCCACTACCTTTCTATGCCCCTGATTCTATTCTATTCACCAGTTTATTCTGTTCATCAGACTTTTTTTTTATTCACTTGATTTTTAGGTTCACTTGTTGATAGATATGTATTTGTTGTTGATAATTTTATCTTAACTTTTTCTTCTTCTTCTTCCTCTTCTCAAAGAATACCTTTCAGCATTTCATATAATATGGGTTGTGTGGTGATGAACTCCTTTAGCTTTTTCTTTTCTGTGAAGCTCTTTGTCTGACTTTCAATTCTGAATGATAGCCTTGCTGGGTAAAGTAATCTTGGTTGTAGGTTCTTGCTATTCATTGTTTTGAATATTTCTTGCCATTCCCTTCTGGCCTGCAATGTTTCTGTTGAGAAATCAGCTGACAGTTGTATGGGTGCCCCCTTGTAGGTAACTAACTGCTTTTGTCTTGCTGCTTTTAAGATTTTCTCCTTGTCTTTTGCCCTTGGCATTTTAATTATGATGTGTCTTGGTGTGGTCCTCCTTGGGTTCCTTTTGTTTGGAATCCTTTGTGCTTCCTGGACTTGCAAGTCCATTTCTTTCACCAGGTAGGGGAAGTTTTCTGGCATTATTTCTTCAAATATGTATTCTATATCTTGCTCTCTCTCTTCTTCTGGCACCCCTATAATTCTGATGTTGGTACGCTTGGTTGTCCCAGAGACTCCTTACACTATCTTCATATTTTTGGATTCTCTTTTCTTTTGGCTTTTCTGGATGGGTGGGTTTTGCTTCTTCATATTTCTTGTCTTTGATTTGATTCTTGCAATCTTCTCGTCTGCTGTTGGATCTCTGTATATTCTTCTTTATTTCAGTCAGTGTATGCTTAATTTCTAGCTGGTCCTTTTTCATATGCTCGAGGGTCTCACTAAATTTATCAGCATACTCTAGAATATTCTTGAAAAGCCTTATAACCATGGTTTTGAACTCTGTATCCAGTCATTTGCTTTCCTCCATTTCTGTAATTTGTGACCTGTTTCTTTGTCTCTGCATTTTGGTTGCTTCCCCCTTCACTGAAAGAGTCACTTTAATCAGCTGTGTCTATGGTGGGAGAACTTCTATGCTGGAGACACCCTTATGGGGCAAGACTTGCTTCAGTGGGGCTTTGGTGCCCACTGAGTCTGCCTCCTGAATGTGTCCCTTACCCAAGTATGCTGGCTCTTGTATCTCCAGGGAGGTGCTGTCTTAGCTTCTGCCTGGGGCTTCCCAGCCTTTTATATGCAAAAGCCTCTGCATGCAGCTTGGGTTGGGCGGGGTCTCAGGGAATCTATAGGGTGGAGCTACCAGTTATGGCCGCTTCCCAGCCCTGCCCTAAGAGGCACCGGGTCTCACGCTGCTCTGGTTTTCCTCCCGGCACTCAGATGGTGCTAGACAGTCCAGCTCCTCCCTGTGATATTCTGAGTCCCCTGCAACTCGCTTGGAACTGGAGTTCAGAGCCATCGGGAGCTTATGCTTCCCTCCAGTACAAATGCTACCAGTCCTTCTTGCGAGCCGTTTCACGAGCCACAAACCACCGTTTCCACGTGCTGTTAGCTGCTGTTTCACGAGCACCAGCCGCCATCTCCGCGAACCCTCTCTGCAAGCCCCTTCGCATGCACCTCCGTACCTTTGCACTTTATTTCCGCACCTCCTCTGAGTCTCAGTCTCCTTCTAGTTGTAGAATTTCCACTCAGCCAGCCTTCCTGTGGGTCTGGGTGTTATTTATTTTTTCTTTTCATTGTTATTTTATAATTGTTGTGCCTAGCAGCAATTCTGGTGTTCACCTATGCCGCCATCTTGGTTTCCCCCTGGGCCTGCATATTATCTTTTAGTAGATAAGATAGTAGGGTGCTTTATCCCATACACATCAATGGATAGATCATCTAGACAGAAAATCAACAAGGAAATATTGGCTTTATATAATGTATTAGACCACATGAACTTAATATTTACAGAATATTCCATTCCAAAACAACAAATTGCACATTCTTTTCAAGTACATATGGAACGTTTTTCCATGACAAACTGCATGCTAGGACTCCAAAAAACATTTCAATACATTTAAGATCTAAATCATAGCAAGCATTTTTTTCTTCCAAAATATTGTAAAACTAAAAATTGCTAGAAAAAAACTGAAAACACACAAATATGTGGAGGCTAAACAACATGCTACTAAACAATGAATGGGTTAATAAAGACTTCATGGAGGAAATGAAAACATATCTTTAAAAATATATCTTTAAACAAATGAAAATAGGAACACAATGACCAAAATGTATGGGAAACAGCAGAAGCAGTACTAAGAGGAAAATTCATAGTGATGCAGGCATACATAAAGAAACAAACAAAAAAAATCTCAAACAAAAAAAAATCCTTACTCCTAAAGGAACTAGAAAAAGAAGAAAAAACTATGCCCAAAGTGAATAATAAATAATAAAGATAACAGCTGAATAAATAAAATATAAATTTAAAAAATAACAATAGAAAGCCTGGGGTAAGAGTAGGAGCTGGTGGAGAGGGTTGGGGATGGGGGCTTGGATAGGGGACATTTATAATACTGTCAATCTACTCTAATAAAAGAGTAATATGGAAATTAACCATCTATCCAAGATGCCTAAGCCACGCCCACCAGCCAAGCCATGCCCACAAGCCAATCAGAGTGGCTGTATGCAAATTAACCCAGCCAAGATGGAGGCTGGCAGCCACGGAGCGAGCAGTGGCAGGTGTAGCATGGGCAGTGGTGGGGGCGAGGCGGTTGGTGGGGGCGGTGGCAGGGGCGGCCCATTGGGGTGCGGTGTGAACCTGTGCGACCTGGACAAGGTCCCCTAGACACTGGAGTTCTTCGAGCTGCTGGGGCCAGACTATGAGGCTGGCTCCAAGGCGGGCTTCTTGCTCCCTGTAGAGCCTCTGGATGGGTTCCTCGTCCATGGCCCTGCAGGGGCCCCGAGCTAGAGCCTGGGCTCTTTGAGCTGTCAGTGGCGATGGTACCCTGAGCCCTGGAGTGCCCCGAGCTTTTCCACGACCAAGAAGCCTTCCCTGGCTGCGAGAGGGCACAGGCTGGGCTGAGGGACCCCCACCCCCCCTAGTGCACAAATTTTTGTGCACCAGGCCCCACTAGTAGTAAATACACACACACACACACACACACACACACAGAGTAGTAGCCAGATTATTATGACTATCTGACATTTGTAGGCAAATTAGCTATAATTTTGTGCTGAAGTTGCTAGAGGGCCAAGACCATTATAAATAGGGAAGCAGGTTGTTTACTATGACAGTAGAAGTGATTTTTTTTCTGAAGATATGGGTAAACAACTCCATTTAATAGCCTTTGCACGTGGGATATATATATATAATCTGAGTGGCCAGATTATTACGACCACCTGACGTTTGTAGGCAAATTAGCCGTACACTGCATCCTATGGGATATGGAAGCCAAAAAGGCCTGTTCAAATACATTTGTGTCTGCAGTTACCAAGATAAAACGTCTCCAATTCCCACAGGAACACAAGGACTGGACAGTCGAGCACTGGAAAAAAGTCATGTGGTCCGATGAATCACATTTCCAGTTGCAGCATGCAGATGGCACAGTGAAAATTTGGTGGAAACAGCATGAAGGAAATAGCATGAAAGTATGCACCCCACATGCATGAATACAACCCTTCAAGCTGGTGGAGACAGTATTATGGTTTGGAGCATATTTTCCTGGCATGATTTGGGCCCTTTAATTCATGTGGGAAAACATCTGAAAAGCACAACATACCTAAGTATTTTTGCTGATCAAGTTCATCCTATCATGTTGATCGCATATCCCAATGGAGATGGCTTCTTCCAACAAGTCAATGAGCCATGCCATGGTGCTTGTATTGTACAAGAGTGGTTTCAAGAACATGAGGGAGACTTTACCTTGCTTAGGTGGCCCCCACAATCACCAGATCTCAATCCAATTGAGCATTTGTGGGACAAAGTTAAAAGCCATCAGGCAGCTGGTTTCACAACCATCAAATCTCACAGAACTGGACAGTGCTATTCAATAGGCATGGTGTCAGATTTCTCACATCACCTTTCAACATCTCGTGGAGTCAATGCCGAGAAGAATCGCTGCAGTATAGAAGGCAAAAGGTGGCCCATGCTGATGGGGTGGTCATAATAATCTGGCCACTTAGTGTATATATAATAAAACAATAGAAAAGATTATAATAGATAAATTATGAATCACATATTAAGAAAAAGTGACCTCAGATAAATAGAATCTTAAATGAAATAGAAGTTACAAGTGACATCACAGAAATACAAAGGTTAAAGGGAATAGAATGAACAATTATATGGAATCAAATTGTACAACACAGAAGAAAATGATAAATTCCTAGAAACATACAATATTCCAAGACTTAATCAGGAATAAATAGAAAATCTAAACAGAATTATCACTAGCAATAAAATTAAATCATAATAAAAAAAGCTCCCAACAAACAAAAGTCCTGGACTTTTGCACAGGACAGTTGCACAGGAAAATTTTATTACACATTCAAAGAAGCATTAATACCTAGTCTTCTCAAGACATCCCCCCAAAAATGAAGAGGGGAGAAAGCTCCCAAAGTCATTCTGTCAGACCAGCATTACCCTGATACCAAAACCAGGAAAATGCACTACAAAGAGAGAAATTAGTGGCCAAAATCCATGATGAATAAGATGTAAAATTCCTCAACAAAATCTTAGCAAACCAAATTCAACAATACATTTAAAGGCTCATATACCATAAGCAAGTGGGATTTATTCCAGGGATATGAAGTGATTCAATCAACATGATACACCATATAAATAAAATAAAGGATAAAAATCATATGATCATCTCAATAGATGCAGAAAAAGCATTTGACAAAATTCAACATCCATTTATGAAAAAAGCATTCAATAAAGTGGTTATAGAGGGAACATAGACATATATATATATAACAAACACCCACAGTTAACATAGTCAATGGTGAAAAGCTGAAATATTTTTCTCTAATATCAGGAAGAAGACAAGAAGCCCATTTTCACAACTTTTTTTTTTTTTTTAAGTACATGTTTTTATTGATTTTAGAGAGAGGAAGAGAAACATCAGTTTGAGAAACTTCATTTGGCTACCTTCTGCATGCCCTCTACTGATGTTTGAGTCCCAAACCTAGACATGTGCCCTGACAGGAATCAAACTATGACCTCCTGTTCTTGGGTTGATGCTCAACCACTGAGCCACACAGTTCTCACATCTTTTATCCAATATAGTTTTGGAAGTCTTAAACACAGTAATAATTCAAGAAAAAGAAATAAAATGTGTCCAAATTAAAAAGGTGGAAGTAGCCCCGACTGGTTTGGCTCAGTGGATAGAGCGTTGGCCTGCGGACTCAAGGGTCCCAGGTTCGATTCCGGTCGGGAGCATGTACCTTGGTTGCAGGCACATCCCCGATGGGGAGTGTGCAGGAGGCAGCTGATTGATGTTTCTCTCTGATTGATGTTTCTAGCTCTCTGTCCCTCTCTCTTCCTCTCTGTGAAAATTCCAAGAATTTATGGAATGTATTTTAAAAAAAGAAAAAGAAAAAAAAAGGTGGAAGTAAAAGTCACTTTTTGCAGTTGACATACTACAATATATAGAAAACTCTAAATATTCCACCAATAAACTATTAGAACTAGTAAATTAATTCAGGAAAATTTCAGAATACAAAATTAATATTCATAAATTTGTTGCATTTTTTACACTAATAAACTATCAGAAGAAGAAATTAAGAAAATAATTCCATTTGCAATTGCATCAAAAAGAATAAAATACTTACAAATAAATTTAGCCAAGAACATAAAAGTCCTGTACTTTGAAAAATATATGATACTGATGAAAGAATTAAAGAATACACAAACAAATGGAAGGATATACTGTGACCATGGATTTAAAAAAATTAATATCTTTTAAATGTCTACATTATCTAAAACAATCTAATGATTCAATGCAATCCTTATTAAAATACAAATGGCACTTTTTCACAGAATTAGAACAAATAATCATAAAATTTACATGGAACCACAATAGAGGATAGCAAAATCAATCTTGAGAAAGAACACATTTGGAGGTATCACAGTACCTGATTTCAAACTATGCTACAAAATTATAGTAATCAAAACTGCATGCTACTAGCTCAAAAACAGACACAGAGATCAATTGAACAGAATAGAAAGCCCAGCAAACAACCCACATCTGCATAGTCACTTAATCTATAACAAAGGAAGCAAAGATATACAGTGGGGCAAGCACAGTCACTTTGAAATAAAGTATTGGGAAAACTAAACAGATACATTAAAAAAAAATGGAAACTGGATCACTCTCTTACATACACACACACAAAAAAAACTAAAAATAAAGACTTAAATGTAAGAGCTGAAACCATAACATTCCTAGAATATAACATAGGCAACAGACTCTGACGACACTGATCTTAGCAATATCTTTTTGGAAGTGACTTAAAGATAATAGCAGTGATGGACAAATGAGACTAAATTAAAATAAAAAGCTTTTTCACTGTGAAAGAAACCATTAACAAAAGGCAACCTACTAAATCAGAGACGATAGCTGCAAATGACATATGTGATAAGGAAATAATATCCAAAATATATAAAGAACTCATACAACTCAGCACTGAACAATTTGACTGAAAAATAGACAGAGGTCCTAAGTAGACATTTCTCCAAAGACGAAAGATAGATGGCCACCAGATACATGAAAAGATGTTCAAGATCACTAACCATCAGGGAAATGAAAAACCATAATGTCATCTTGCAACTGTCATAATCCTATATAATAAACAGTAATATGCAAATTACCCATCACTTCCTCACTCTGTCACAGAGATGGTGGTGGCCACAGAGCTGGAGCAAGCAGGAGGCTTGGGTTGCACCGGCAATGGGTTGCGCCAGCGATACAGGAAGCCAAGCTTCCCACTTGCCCTGGCCGGCCCTGAGCTCCACTCAAGGCTACAAAGTATCAATTATAGAATACAAATAAATCCCAGATACCTGCTTCCAGCCCACAGCTGTGGCCAGCCTGAAAACGGCCATCAGCCCCTTACCCAGTCTGGCCAGGAACCCCAGTGGTGACCCCCACTTTGAAGGGGGTGTGGCCAGCTTAAAAATAGCCCTCATCCCTCACCCAGGCTGGCCAGGAATCCCAGCAGGACTCCCACCCTGATCTGGGATATCCTTCAGAGCAAACCAGCTGGCCCCCACCCATGCACTAGGCCTCTATTCTATATAATAAAAGGGTAATATGCAAATTGACCCTAACAGCAGAACCACTGGGAATGCCTGGTCACTATGACACACACTGACCACCAGGGGGCAGATGCTCAATGTAGGAGATACCCTTGGTGGTCAGTGCGCTCCCACAGGGAAAGCTCTGTTCAGCCACAAGCCAGGCTGATGGCTGCCAGGACAGCAGTGGTGGCAGAAGCCTCTTCTGCCTCTTCAGTGCTAAGGATGTCTAACTGCACCTTAGGCCTGCCCCCCACTGGTAAGTGGAGGCAAGTGGACATCCCCCAAGGGCTCCTGGGCTGTCAGAGGGATGTCTGACTCCCCAGGGGAATGAGCCTAAGCCAGCATGTAGACATCCACCAAGGGGTCCCAGACTGCAAGGGGGCACAGGCCAGGCTAAGGGATGACCCCTGAGTGCACAAATTTTTGTGCACTGGGCCTCTAGTGGATATTATTTTTTTTTTTAAATTTACCCTAACTGGTTCAATGGATACAGTGTTGACCTGCGAACTGAAGGGTCCCAGGTTTGATTCTAGTCAAGGGCATGTACTAGTTGCAAGCATATGCCCAGTAGGGAGTGTGCAGGAGGCAGATGATTGATGTTTCTCTCGTTGATGTTTCTAACTCTCTATCCCTCTCTCTTCCTCTCCGTAAAAAATCAATAAAAATATATTTTTTAAAAAGACAACAATAAATAGGTATTAGTGAAGATGTCTAGAGAAAAAACCCTCATGCACTCTTGGTGGGATTAAAAGCTGCTACAGCCACTATGGAGAATAGTATGAAGATTCCTCAAAAAGTTAAAAATAGAACTAACTACATTATGACCAGCAATCCCACTTCTGGTTATTTATTAGAAAAATAAAAACATTAATTTGAGAAAATATATTTGAAGCAATAATCTCAGAAAACTTTCCTGAGGTGGGGAAGAAAAAAGCCACACAAGCACAGAAAGTCCCAACAAGATGAATCGAAAAAGACCCACACCAAGACACATCATAATTACCAAGACAAATGTTCAGGTCAAAGAGAGAATCTTAAAGGCTGCAAGACAGAGACTGAAAGTTACATACAAGGAAGCTCCCATTAGATTATCAAATGATTTCTCAACAGAAACATATCAGGACAGAAGAGAATGGATGGAAATTTACAAAGTGATGCAAAGCAAGGGACTGAATCCAAGATTACTCTATCCAGCAAGGCTATCATTCGAAATTAAAGGGGAAATAAGAAGCATTACAGGCAAAAAAAAAGGCTAAGGGAATTTATCACCACAAAGCCAGCAATGCAAGAAATGCTAAAAGGACTGGTATGAAAAGATAAAATAAAAAGGTAAGAAAGAACACAGGCACAAAAAATAAAATGGCTACAAACAAGTACCTTTCAATAATAACTTTAAATGTAAATGGACTAAATGCTCCAATCAAAAGACACCGAGTGGCTGAATGGATAAAAAAAATGACCCATATATTTTCTGTTTACAAGAGACTCACCTCAGAATAAGAGACTCACACAGACTAAAAGTGAAGGGATGGAAAAATATCTTTCAGGCAAATGGAAATGAAAAAAAAGCCGGGGTAGTGATACTTATATTGGACAAAATAGACCTCAAAGTGAAGGCCATAACAAGAGATAAAGAAGGCCACTTCATAATACTAAAGGGATCAATACAACAAGAGGACATAACCCTGATAAACATATATGCAACCAATGCAGGAGTAGCCAAATACATAAAAAAAACTCCTGGAAGATATCTAGGGAGATATAGACAACAATACAATCATAGTAGGGGACTTTAATACACCTCTGACATCACTGGATAAATCCTCTAGACAAAAAAATCAGCTAAGAAACAGCAACCCTAAATGACTCACTAGATCAGATGGACTTAATTGACATCTTTAGAACATTTCACCCCAAAGCCACGGAATATACGTTCTTCTCAAGTGCACATGGAACATTTTCAAAAATAGACCATATATTGGGTCACAAGCAAAGTCTCCCCAAATTCAAGAAGATTGAAATCATATCAAGCATCTTCTCAGATCACAATGGCATAATATTAGAAATAAACTGCAATAAAAACAATTCAAAACATTCAAACTCTTGGAAGCTGAATAGCATGTTATTAAATATTGATTGGGTTACCAATGAGATCAAAGAAGAAATTAAAAACATCCTGGAAACTAATGACAATGAAAACACAACAATCCAAAACCTATGGGACACAATGAAAGCAATCCTGAGAGGGAAATTTATAGCTCTGCAGGCCTACTCAAAAAACAAGAAAAAATAGTAGTAAATCATCTAACTTTGCAACTCAAAGAATTAGAAAGAGAGCAACAAGAAAAGCCCAGAGTGAGCAGAAGGAAGGAGATAATAAAGATTAGAGCAGAAATCAATGACAGAGACCAAAAAAAACACAACAACAACAAAAAAAACAATACAAAAGATCAATGAAACCAAGAGCTGGTTCTTTGAAAGGATAAACAAGATTGATGAACCTCTAGCCAGGCTCACCAAGAAGCAAAGAGAGAGGGTCCAAATAAACAAAATCAGAAATGATAGAGGTGAAATAACAACAGACCCCACAGAAATACAAAGGTTTGTTAAAAATTACTATGAACAACTCTACTCCAACAAACTAGACAACCTCGAGGAAATGGACATATTTCTAGAAAAATACAACATTCCAGAACTCAATCAGGAAGAATCTAAAAATCTTAATAGGCCAGTAACTATGGAATAAATTGAAGCTGTAATCAAAAAGCTTCCAGCAAATAAAAGCCCGGGGCCAGATGGCTTTACAGGGGAGTTTTACCAAATATTCAAGGAAGAACTAAAACCAGTGCTCCTGAGACTACTCCAAAAAAATTCAAGAGGAAGGAACACTTCCAAGCTCATTCTATGAAGCCAGCATTACCCTAATACCAAAACCAGATAGAGACAACACAATGAAAGAGAATTACATGCCAATATCCCTCATGAACATAGATGCCAAAATCCTCAACAAAATCCTAGCAAATCAGATCCAGCAGTCCATCAGAAAGATCATACACCATGAACAAGTAGGATTTATCCCAGGGATGCAAGGATGGTACAATATCTGCAAATCAATAAACGTGATACATCACATAAACAAATTGAGAGATAAAAACCACATAGTCATATCAATTGATGCAGAAAAAGCATTTGACAAAATCCAACACCCATTTTTTATAAAAACTCTCAGCAAGGTAGGAATGGAAGGATCATACCTCAACATAATAAAAACCATATATGACAAACCCACAGCCCACATCATACTCAATGGGCAAAAACTAAAACCATTTCCCTTAAGAACAGGAACAAGACAGGAATGCCCACTCTTACCACTCCTGTTCGACACAGTACTGGAAGTATTAGCCATTGTGATGAGACAACAAGAAGAAATAAAAGGCATTCATTGGAAAAGAAGAAGTAAAACTGTCCTTATTTGCAGATGACATGATATTGTACATAAAAAACCCTAATGACTCCATCAAAAAAACTATTAGACTTAATAAATGAATTCAGCAATGTAGCAGGATACAAAATTAATGCTAAGAAATCTATGGCATTTCTATAACCAATAGTGAACTTATACAAAGAGAAACTAAAAAAGCAATCCCATTTACCATCACACCACAAAAATTAAGATACCTAGGAATAAACTTAACTAAAGAGGTAAAAGACCTCTACTCAGAAAACCACAGAATGTTGAAAAAAAAGATAGAGGAAGACATAAACAGATGGAAGAACATACCATGTTCATGGATTGGTAGAATCAATATCATTAAAATGTCCATACTACCCAAAGCAATCTATAAATTCACCACACTTCCCATTAAAATATCAATGGCATATTTCACAGACCTAGAAAGAACTGTCCAAAAATTCATCTGGAATAAAATAAAAAAAGACCCCTCATAGCTGCAGTGGTCCTGATACCACATATCAAGCTATATTACAAAGCCACAGTGCTCAAAACTGCCTGGTACTGGCACAAGAACAGACATATAGATCAATGGAATAGAATAGAGGACCCAGAAATCGACCCAAAATAATATGCTCAATTAATAATTGCAAAGGAGGCAAGGACACACAATGGAGTCAAGACAGTCTCTTCAATAAATGGTGTTGGAAAAATTGGACAGATATATGCAAAAAAATGAAACTACACCACCAACTTACACCATACACAAAAATAAACTCAAAATGGATAAAGGACTTAAATGTAAGATGGGAAACCATAAAAATACTAGAGGAATTTAAAGGCAACAAAATCTCAGACATATGCCGAAGCAATTTTTTCACCGATACAGCTCCTAGGGCATTGGAAATTAAAGAGAAGATAAACAAATGGGACTACATCAAAATAAAAAGCTTCTTCACAGCAAAAGAAACCATCAACAAAACAACAAGAAAGCCCACTGCATGGGAAAACATATTTGCCAATGTTATCACCGATAAAGGTTTACTCTCCAACATTTATAAGGAACTTATACAACTTAACAAAAGGAAGATAAACAATCCAATCAAAAAATGGGCCAAGGACCTAAATAGACACTTTTCAAAAGAGGACATTCAGAAAGCCAAGAGACATATGAAAACATGCTCAAAGTCACTATTCATCTAAGAAATGCAAATCAAAACAACAATGAGGTATCATCTCAGACCTGTCAGAATGGCTATCATCAACAAATCAACAAACGACAAGTGTTGGAGAGGATGCGGAGAAAAAGGAACTCTCCTGCACTGCTGGTGGCAATGCAGACTGGTGTAGCCACTATGGAGGACCGTATGGAGTTTCCTCAAAAAATTAAAAATGGAATTCCCATTTGACCCTGTGATCCCACTTCTGGGAATATATCCCAAGAAACCAGAAACACCAATCAGAAAGGATATATGCACCTATGTTCATAGCAGCACAATTTACCATAGCTAAGATTTGGAAATAGCCTAAGTGCCCATCAGCGGATGAATGGATTAGAAAACTGTGGTACATCTACACAATGAAATACTATGCTGCTGTAAAAAAGAAGGAATTCTTACCATTTGCAGCAGCATGGATAGAACTGGAGAGCATTATGCTAAGTGAAATAAGCCAGTCAATGAAAGAAAAATACCACATGATCTCACTTATTTATGGATAATAAAGACCATTATAAATTGATGAACATAAACAGATACAGAGGCAGAACAGCATTGAACAGACTGTCAAACTACAGCTGGAAGACTGGGGAGGGCTGGGGGGGAGTTAAGAGATCAACTGAAGGACTTGTATGCATGCATATAAGCATAATCAATGGACACAAGACACTGGGGCGTAGGGGAGGAGTGGCAGGAGGG
>PVJC01046611.1:0-13242 GCA_004026665.1 Murina feae
ATTTGCAGGCGTATGGATGGAGCTGGAGAACATAATGCTAAGTGAAATAAGCCAGTCAATGAAAGAAAAATACCACATGTCCTCACTCATCTATGGATAATAATAACCATTATAAACTGGTGAACAAAAATGGATACAGAGGCAGAGCAGCATCAAACAGACTGTCTAATTACAGCAACAAGGACAGGAACATTGGGGGGGGAGTAACAGATCAGCCAAGGGTCTTTTGGTGCATGCATTTAAGCATAAATAATGGACACAAAACATTGGGGGGTAGGGGAGGCGGGTGGAAGGGCAGGGGAAAAAAGAGATATATGTACCAATCTTTGTAAAACTTTATGTAATAAAAATAAATAAATAAAATAAAATAAAATAAATAAAATAAAAGGCATTATGATATTTGCATGGTAAAAAAAAAAAATGGAACTTGCTTCCCTTCTAAGCAATATGGTACTGGGAGTATTAGATAACCACATGTAAATAAATGAATGTGGATCACTACTTCACACCATCCTATATAATAAAAGGCTAACATGCAAATTGTCTCCTCGCTGTGGAGTTTGACCAGGAGGCAGGGGTGGCTGGCTAACCTCCCGTGACCCCTCCCCCCAGCCAGTCCCACCCCTGATCAGCCCCCCAACCCCGATCATGCCCTGGGCCTCTAGTCTATATAATAAAAGCCTAAGCGACCGTTATGGTGGAACAACCAGAATGACGTCGCCATGATGTGCACTGACCACCAGGGGACAGATGCTCAATGCAGGAGCTGCCCCCAGGTGGCCAGTGCATTCCCACAGGGGGAGCACTGCTCAGCCACAAGCCAGGCTCACAGCTGGCGAGTGCAGCTGTGGAGGTGGGAGTGTGCTGAGTGGTAAGGAGTAGCAAGCAGGTGGACAGTAAGGAGCGAGGGCTCCTGGACTGTAAGAGGGCACGGGCCAGGCTGAGGGACCCTGCTCACAGTGCAAAAATTTCATGCACTGGGCCTCTAGTATATAAATATTAACTCAAAATGGATCAAAGACATAAACGTAAGAGCTTAAACTGTAAATTTCTTAGAATGAAACAGAGGAGTAAATCTCCCTGACCTCAAATTAGACAATGGTTTCTGTTTTTTTTTTTTAATACCCAAGGATATGTTTTCATTGATTTTTATAGAAAGAGAAAGGAAAGAGAGAGGGAGGAAGAAACATTGATGTGAGAGATAAAAATTGATCAGTTGTCTTTTGTATGTGCCCCAGCTGGAGTCCAACTAGGTATGTGCCGTAACAGGAATCGAACATGCCACCTTTGAGTGTATGGGACTATGCCACAATGCTCCAACCACCTGAGCTACCAGACCAGGTAGGCAATGATTTCTTAAATATGACACCAAAAGCACAAACCACAAAAGAAAAAGTCAAAAAACTGGACTTCATAAAAAAGAAAAACCTTTTGTGCATCAAGCACTATCCAAAAAGTGAAAATGGAAGAAAATACTTACAAATGATATATCTGAAAAGAATGAATAAAGAATAAAGAATAAAGAATTCTCAACAATAAAAAGACAAACAGCCCAATTAATTGTTCCTATCTTCCTTCCTTCTAGTTCTCTCAGGAAAGACACTGCCCTTTAAGGGCTGTGGTGTGGATTGATGTGGGGTCTCTGACCTCATCTCCTAGTTCACTTCAGCCCAAAGCGCTGTCTCTGACTCTCTGAGTACACAGTCTTTGTAAACCAACCATCTCACTGCCAGCAGATGCCTTCAAGGCAAACTTTGAATTTGCTTACTCTTATGGAATCAAGCATCTTTGTCATTTCAATCTTTGAGTGTTTCTCTTAGTTTCCTGCCAGGTCAACCATGCTTTAAACAAGTATTTTAAACACATTATCTAGCATTTTAGATTTTTTTTAACCAGGAAGTTTTTCTCTGAAGATCATTCGGTCTTATTCCCTAAATATTCTTAGGTAATTATTTTAGTATTCATATTCTTTGAATGCATTTCATATAATTGTGTGTGTTTTTTTTACAGTGTATGGTCCGTTACTGAAAAGTATAACTGAAAAAGCCATTTAGAAATTGAATTGGTTAATAACGTTTTTAGTTACAAAACAAATATTTTTTGCCTATCATGTATATTTTGCATAAGCTAGGAACCACTGTCAAAAGACTAGTCTCTAGTTCCCCTCCCTCCAAATTCTAAGTGTAAATATTGACTTAATATATATTTCCCCTCAGTATCTTACTATAAAAATGTTCAAACATTCAAGAAACTTGAAAGGATATTTATTTACCACACAGATTCTATCACTGTCACATTATAATATTGTTTAATCACATATCTACCAATCTCCCTTTCTATCCATCATTTCATCTTTCAAAGGAAAGTGCAAACACCAATACACTTCCACAAATAAGCCACAAACAGTATTTTTATTCCTAGGTAACAAAGCTTCCTTTCCTAATATTTTGCCTATTCTTTTATAAGTTTTTAAAAAGCATGACTCTCTGACACAATCACATTACACCATTTGAGTCAAAAAACAATGCTTATAGTTAAGAGGGGAATAAGTAAAATAAATTAATTATTAATCCTTTATTTTTCCATGTTGGTAAAATAAGCTTCATATATGGCACATTCATTTGAAATGTTTTAATACCTAGAAGTTGCTATTATAGTTTCTATTTATTTATAATAAAAGCTCCTACTTGTTGATATTTCCCTATTTAGTAATTCTGGAGTACTATTCAATTTCATGGAGACTGAGAAGTAAACAATCACCTTGTGAACTTAATTTAGGCAAAGCGCACTGGCCTTTTCTGATATGGTGATTTATAGTAAGAAATATATCTTTGGTCTTTGTCTTGTTCCTCGTACAGAGCTCCTAAAACTCTTGGAATTTCCTAGGTGATAGAGCAAAAGGATATCACCAAATGGCCAATAAAAAAATCAAATAGACTATATAATTGGAAGTAGAAGATGAAGAAACTGTGTTGTTTCTGCCAAAGCCAAGACCAGGAGCAGCTGGTACTGACCATGAACTGTTAATATCAAACATTGGAGTAAAGCTGAAGAGTAATGAAACAATTGTAGTGCCAAAATATAATGTGAATAACATTCCTAATGGACTTAAAATTCACATAAAATATAGATTTGCACTGTTAAACTTAAGTGACCAAGAACCAGAACTGCAGACTGACACTAGAAATATTATTTGGAAAGAATGCTGGAAGTAGAAAGGAAAGAAAAAAAAAAAGATGCTTGAGAGGAGGAAGAACTAAAACTAAAAACTGTCAGAGACAAGTGAGAGGCAAAAGCAAAAGGTGACCAAAGTAGGGTTAGAAACATGAATGCAGTTTTTCAACAACTATCATTTAGAAATAAAGAGAACTTTTATAATAGTCAATGTAAGGAGATAGACGAGAACAACAAAAAAAAAAAATCAGAGATCTCTACCCGAAAATGCAAGAAATAAGAGGGAAATTCAAACCTAGATGAAGAATGCTGAATACTAATAAGGAAGCACATTATCTGACCAGGAAAAAATAAAGGGACAGGATGTTCATGGATTCCCCCTATTTACTGAAATTCTCTACAGAAAAGACAAAAGCATGACAGATACTTTAGCAGAATCTAATATAATAAAAGAGAAACATGCAAATTTGACCGTTACCACCAGCCAATCACAGCGGCTGTATGCAAATTAACCCCGCCAAGATGGAGGCCAACAGCCATGGAACTACAGCAACAGCCATGGAACTAGAGCAAACTGTTGCAACTGCCTGCCTAGGCTGGCTGAGCCTCTGCTCACAGCCATGCCCACCAGCCAATCAGAGCGGCTGTATGCAAATTAACCCAGCCAAGATGGAGGCTGGCAGGGCGGCTCTGCACTGGGAGCCTCCATGGCCACTGGCATAGCTGTGCCAGGTGTGTCAGCTCAGTGGGAGAGGGGGATCTGGCCTGGGGCCTCCTCGGGGCATCCAGGAGCAGCTGTCCTGGGTCTGCTGCCTGGCTCTGCCCCCGGGAGCCTCCGAGGAGTATCCAGGAGCGCCTGTCCCGGGTCCACTGCCTGGCTCCACCCCCTGGGGGCCTCCCCGGGGCATGCAGGAGCACAGGGCCTCTACAGGGTGTGCAGGAGCAGCCGTCCTGGGTCTGCTGCCTGGCTTTGCCCCCCGGGGGCCTCTGCAGGACATCCAAGAATGCCTGTCCTGGTCCACTGCCTGGCTCTGCCCTGGGGGCCTCCGCAGGGTGTTCAGGAGTACCCATCCAGGGTCCGCTACCTTCATCCGCCCCCCAGGGGCCTCCACAGGGCGTGCGGGAGCGTCTGCTGCACAGTGTGGAGAATCCGAAGCCAGTCCACTGCCCAGCTCTACCCCGGGTGTGTTTGCTCAGCAGCAGGGCCCCACCGAGGAATTCTGCACCAGCGTCCGCCCCTGGCTTGCCACCCAACTCTGCGCCAGGTGTGTCCCCTCAGTGGTGTGGGCCCACCAGGCGTGTGCGATCGTGGGCCCTCCGGTGCGAAACGTCCAGGCCTGCACTAATGGCTCTCAGCCCCTCACCAAGGGCACAGGCCGGGCTGAGGGACCCCCACCCCCACCCCCCCAGTGCACACATTTTTGTGCACCGGGCCCCTAGTATTCCTATAAGAACGAACCTGCAATTCTAAACAGTGAAGTGAAAGCTGCCCTGAGTGAACGGGGAAGAAATAAATCACCAGGGGTAAATGAGATACAAAGAATTATTTCAAGCCACCAGCAGTGAATCTGTCAAAATCCTCACAAAAATATGTCAACAAATATGGAAAGCAAAGCAATGGCCTTCTGACTGGAAAGGTTCAATATACTTCCCAGTTTTCAGGATGGAGATGCAGAGTACAGTATCTATAAGACTGTTGCCCTAACTTCCCATGCAAGTACAGCGATGCTCAAGGTGATGCAATAAAGGGTTCCACCTTAGATGAAGTAGGAAATGTAGGGGTTCCAGCTGGATTCAAAAAGGAAGAGGCTCTTGAGACCTGAATGAGAGCACTTGCTGGACACTGCACTGCTCCGAAGAGTATTAGAAAGTTACACTAACTTTTGACTGTGTAGATCATGCGAAGCTGGCAGCTGCTCTGAAAGGAACGGGTGTGCCTCAGCACTTGATTGTCCTGATGTGTAACCTGTGTTGTGGACAGGAAGCCACTGCCAGGACAGAATATGGAGAGACTGAATGTTCCTATAGGGGAAGGTGTCACATCTTTGATTTCCTTGTTTGTTCAATGTGTACACTGAACATATTTTTAAAAAACCTGGACTAGACTCCGGAAGGAGCAGCTAAAATTGGTGAAAGAAATATATGGAGAGGATATCATCTTTCTGGCAGAGTGTAGCAATGATTTGAAATGATTTCTGATGAAACTGAAAGAAAAAAGTACCAAAGCAGGACTGCATTTGAAGATGAAGACAACAAAAATCATGACTACCAAAGAGATGCACAACTTCCAACAGAAAACGAAGGCACTGGAATTGCTTACTGTGGTACATCAGCAATTTAAACGGAGACTGCAGACAAAAAAATCAAGACAAGGGGAGACTCAAAGGGCAGCAATGGAAGAATTAGGAAATATTACTAAGAGCAGAGCTGTGCCATTAGAGACCAAGGCTAGGATCATCCACACCCTTCTCTTCCTAATTGCTGTGGACAGATACAAAAGTTGGACAGTGATGGAGGTTGACAGGGAAAAAAATTTATTTGAAATATGGGGTTGGAGGAGAGCTCTATGGATTCCCTGGACTGCAAGAAAGAGGAACAAGTAGATCCTAGAGCAAATTAAACCTGACACATTGGTGGAGACAAAACTGAAGTTGTCTTTCTTACTTTCTTTCTAAATATTTTTATTGATTTTTTTTTTTTTTACAGAGAGGAAGGGAAGGGGATAGTTAGAAACATCGATGAGAGAGAAACATGAATCAGCTATCTCCTGCACACCCCCTGCTGGGGATGTGCCTGCAACCAAGGTACTTGCCCTTGACTGGAATTGAACCTGGGACCCTTCAGTCTGCAGGCTGACACTCTATCCACTGAGCCAAACCAGTCAGGGCTGAAGTTGTCTTTCGTTAGATACATCATGAGAAGGCAAGGTTCTTTGGAAAAGATGATAATGCTGGGAAAAATGGAAGGCAGCAGCAGAAGAGGAAGATCAAATATGAGATGATTGACTCCATAAAAGAAGCCATAGGCATGAGTCTGCGGGAGCTGAGCAGGGCTGTTAAGGACAGGACATGGTGGGCATCACTCATTCACAGGGTTGCCAGGAGTCGGAGCTGACTCAAAAGCACATCTCACACACACACACACACACACACACACACACACACACACACACACACATGCCAAATAGTCTTTTGTTATTCACAACAAGCTCCTTTCAACCACACCTGAGTTTAGATTAATGAGGTGATTTTCAAAAGCCCCTAGAGAGGCCAGAGACACAGTGAGGCCACCAAGAGTATGCCTCCAAAGAACCAACCATGATTAGAGGATTGGAACTTTCAGCTCTGCCTCAGACCTCCAGGATAGGGATGTCCATGGATTCCCTCTATCAAAATAAAAACAAAATTTTATCAAAAAAACTTTATTTTAGTAACTCACACAGTATAATTGTCTATTATCACAAATTCACATTATAATACTCTTCCTATGGTTGCATGAAATTAAAATCAATCTAATATTTTATTCTTCTTAATCAACAGTTCAATCTAGACTCAGGCAATCTGAGTCAACGGCTTTACCAATGAGTAATCATAAGCACAACCCTACTCTGCACAGCATTCCTTTTTTCTCATCTTAACTTAAATTCTGTATAATGATGTTTACTGCTTAGGACTTAGTCCATTATGTAATAACTTTTTTTAGAGTATTAAAATACTGGCTAGCCAAAGTACAGGGAGTAATGAGATTCTAGTATTTCATAAATAAAAAAAAAAGTATTTGGCCTGTTTCTCTTCCCTTAAGCAGGAGAACTTCTTGGCAGCAGATTAAACAAAAGAAGTGCTCCAACTTTAAGCTATCTCATTTAATTTCCTCTAAATTTACTTTTTTTTCCATAATGCCACATATAGCCTACTGTCAAAAGAACTAATAAACACTCATTATTACAGAAATAGTAGCAAAGCATGCATAAAAGAAAACATGAAAAACCTAGTATATCCCAAGGGAAAACGTTCAATTCCAGATGTAACCACACAGAAAAGCTAGAATCTAATAATAATAACAACAATAATAGACACCTCATCAAAGCATGTCAAAAAATAGAATATTGCATTTGAGGAAAATAAATGAACAAAAAAAGTGCACGCCTGTAGCATATGTGAGTATTAGCAGGCTATAAGCATTTTAGGGCCAGGAGCATAGAATAGTGACTCACATTATGAAACATAATGCTAATGCACAAACTAATCCCTGCACAAAATCACAGAGGCCAGAGACACAGTGAGGCCACCAAGAGTATGCCTCCAAAACGCCCATTTCATTCACGTTAATCTGTTGTGTTCTTCAGGCAAGAAGGGAACTCACTAATTTTTCCTAGGAACAGGGAAAACAAAATAATAGTGAGAGCAAAGAACAAAGCCCTCGGTCCAACGACAGCCACAGTGTTGTTGGCATAGGTTCATATGTAGAAGACTACCTCATTCAAGGTGAAAAGTCTCTTGAAATATGCTAATGTAATTTAGATTAAAAGTCAAAATTCAATTACAAATCACAACTCATACAATATATTAACATTCCTCAGCTTCTAAAATGACTGTTTTCCAAAGGCCTCCCTATTGGGTAAAGATAAAAGTACCACTTTATATACATAGTTTACTCATTTGCCAACTGATACTATCCCCTTAAAAGGGTTGTTCTAAGAAAAAAAGAAGGGAATATATATATAATGTTGAAAGGGTTCAATAGAGTTATAGCAAATTTATATTTTAAGAAAAATTAAAATTCTAAACTCAATTACTTCCTTTTGGTGCATGGATGGGAAAATTTTATTACTTTATGTTATAAAATATATCATATATAAAAAATATATAAAATGTACACATTCAGCTAAAAGAATAGTCATTTTTAATTGACTCTGATATATACCCCATTGATCTTAAGAAATGGAATGTTATTAATACCTTGGAGGCACATATATGACTATTCCTAGATTTCTCTTAACCCACTCTGCTCTATCCTAGATTTTGTGCTAATCACTTTCTTGTTTTCATTTATAGTATTTCTAAACTATATTATATGTACCTATATATATAGTATAGTTTACATGTATTTCTAAATATTTATATGTATTTCTAAACTAACTATATCTCTCTACCAGTCTATCATCTATCTCTGTCAACCCATTCATCTTCCATCCATCCATTTTTTGAACTTTATATATATGGGATATGCTGTATGTATTTGTCCTTCAACTTTCACATTACTTTTCTCAGAGTAACTTACTGACATCTAATTTTTCACATAACACCTAAGGTTAAAAATTTGTATTATATCCATTTAAAGCAGAGAAAAAGAGGCACAGTATAGCTAGCAACTTGCCACAACACGAGAGGACAATGGACAGATCTTTCCACAGTAATTTTGAAAGTAAAGCAAACCAACTACTGTCTCAGAGCTTTCTATAGCACATTTGTATTTTTAGCTTCAATGAAAATAAGACATTTCTCTAGTGCCCGGAGCACAATTTAGTTTTTTTTAATGTTAATACTTTTAAATTAACTTTACTCAGCTGCTATTTTTTTGCTTTCACGCTAAAGGGGAAGTTATATTAAAGTGTGCTGTTGATGTAAAAGCCTTAAACAATATTGAAATATATTAGGTAAAAGGAAAACAAGAATGAATTAAATAAAAGATATCAAGAGAAGATTTGTTTTTCTCTTAGGGCAGCAGTTTTCAACTGGTGTGTCACAAGAAGTCTTAAAACATGCAATACCTGACAATGTAGTCAGGAACACTGACTTCTTTTCCCTTAGACTGTCAAATTAAAAAGAAACTACAACCAACACAACAATAGCCATTCGATGTGAATGAATCAAAATTATACCTTATCTTGTGTCAGATTGGCAAAAACACTTCTTTTTTGGTTTGTCACAGACTTTTAGTAATTAGTTTATGTGTGCCATGAGATGAAAAAGGTTGAAAATTGCTGCCTTAGGGTGTTAAAAAACCAGTACACGTAATATGGGATATTCTCATTAAAGAACATGGCTCCTTATGTAAGTATTAGTTTAATACTAATCAATCCAAAGATATCATTCACCTGAGCAAGTGGTGGAAGAATCTCCTTGCATATTTGCTGATTTGGTCTCTATATTCCAATATAGTTGTGTCCAGGAGCGGTCTTGTTGGAGCATAGAAGGTTCCAAGGCTTGCCTCGAGCTGTGCTGTGGAATTCAAACATAGCAACACTAAAACAAGTGGAACTCCTTCAATTACAACAGAATACTCGTGTTTGCAGTCAGTCAGGTTTTGCAAACTTGGATGAAATGTGAGCTTGTTGCAGGAAAGATGAAATTAAAATATGACAGCTGGTACAAAAACAAACCTGTGTATAAACTTTCACTTGAAGCAAAGCTGACAATGACTTTGAACAACGAAAAGCTGTCAAAACTGAAGAAATCCATAATGAATCAACCTCTCACCACAAATGGGTAATTAAAACAGTGACTCATCAAAGTAACACAGTTTGAACTAGTATTTCCAGTAAAATCAACTTACTTTGTGCCCAACGTTTACTCTCCTTAGTTGAAGGGCAAAAACTAGCCTGACAACACTGGGCACTGAAATATTAGAAATCTTTTTAAAAATAATACAAATAAAAATAGCCTTGTTGTAATAGAGATTTACTACCTACTAAAACTTTAAAGAAACAGTGAAAGTCCCTTCATCTTCCCTAAATCCTGTCCGAAACAATAAGATTGTTGGTTTTGTCCAGGTGTGAAAGCTAACACCCCTGGGAGGGATGACATGCTAATCTGCTCTGGGTCACCTGACACCTTCCTAGGAAAGGGGGGTTGGAGATCAGGTTTTGATAAACCAGAGTGCTTAGAACTAGGAGAAAGGGGCACCGTCTGCCAAATTCACAACTTTACCAAGACATGCCTATCGGGTTATATTTCCTCCCAGAAATACCTGGAAGTTATCTAGTTACCATAATGGTGAGAGAATGAGTAGATAGAGCACTACAGTTCACAGTAAGACTCCACTGATTCTTATGCTACTTACTAGCACTTTGTTGAATAAACAATTTTTTATTTAGCAAAACTCTTTAGTTTTAGGCATCTTTGATTTTCAAAGTATTAAATACCTCATCAGAGTAATTGCTATAGGCTTGGCTAAGCTATAAGTAATTTCTTTTTTAATCTTAAATCTAGACAGTGAAGTAAGATGAACTTTAGAGGTATTTTCTTTCAAAGCAGCAGTCAATTTAGATTAAAATTGAATACAGCAATGCTATTGTGAAACAAGCCAGATTCTCTTGCCATCGCTTGTTTTCTTGACAGCATGTTTTGTACATCTGAAACGTTCAAGCCTACATGAAATACTCGTAACTCCCAGCACAGTTATAGATTCATTAGATAGCCCAGCTTGATGTTTAAGACAGAAATGATGGCCTCGAAGATAACCATAAAGTGGCTACAAATAAAAGAGCCCACTGGGTTCCACTAATAAAAGGAAAACATTTTACCATGTCAAATTTGTTAGATTCAGATTGACTAAACCTTAATAGAAAAGAATTCTGAATGTTTTAGAAACGTGTTTTGCAGTTACTTAGGGGAAAATTCATATACCTATCTAAATGTACATATTCTGATAACCTAGCATCATGCAAGCATTTTTTAAATAGCCTATAATCATACAAACTTTTTATTTCCATGTCTCCCCAATATGGTTCCTGAAAATATACTTTATTAATGCAAAAATCTGGTAATGTACACTTGTGAATTACCTAATAATCTTTCTTAGAATACAGAAATCTTAAAATACAAATTCACTAAGGTGTCCTGAGTGACAGTAAATATTTTATTTTCTCCATCTGTAAATTTAGGATCCCTTGTATAGTTATGTGCACTATAACAGGTTTTCTTAGGGACTCTGCTGCTGCTTCTTTTCTTTTTAATATTATGTACCCAATCTTGAGAGTGTACCAGTGCTAAGAAATGACTGAAGTAACTCCACAGGCAGAAATGTTACAGTAATATCTAGTACCTAAAATTTTGAAGTTATACTCTTTTTATTTCTAACTAGTATTTTAATACCTACTGTGGGCCAGGCAGCATGCTAGGCATTTTCTCATTGTAGAAATACTGGAATCCAGGAGAAACCAAGATGGTGGCATAAGTGAACACCAGAATTGTGGCTATGCATAACTATTTTAAAATCACAACGAAGAAAAAACGGACACGACCCAGACCCACAGGAAGGCTGGCTGAGTGGAAATTCTACAACTAGAAAGAGACTGAGACTCAGAGGAGGTGCGGAAATAAAGTGCAGAGGTACGGAGGTGCGTGTGAAAGTGCTTGCGGAAAGGGCTCATGGAAAGGGCTAGAAGCATTTCGTGCCAGAGGGAAGCACAAGCTCTAGATGGCTCTGAACTCCAGTTCCAGGCGAGTTTCTGGGGACTCAGAACCATACGGGGAAGAGCTGGACTGTCTGGCACCACCTGGCACCGGGAAGATCTTCAGAGTGGCTTTCTCTCGGTGGTGCTGAGGGTCACTGTGACCTGGTGCCTCTTAGGGCAGGGCTAAGAATCGACTATAGCTGGTTGCTCCTCCCTGTAGACTCCCCGAGACCCTGCCCCACCCAAGCTGCGTAAAGAGGCTTTTGCATATAAAAGACTGGGAAGCCCCAGGCAGAAGCTAAAAATAACACCCCCTTGGAGATACAAGTACCAGCGTACCCAGGGGTTTGAATGGTACAATCCTAAATACAACTCCTCAGATTCATAAGGGACATACTCAGGGCAGACTTCTTGAGCAACAAAGCCCCACTAAAACAACTCTTGCCCCATAAGGGTGTCTCCAGCACAGAAGTTCTCCCACTGTAGACACAGCTGATTCACATAACCAAGTGGCTTGGAGGTCATTTCCTCTCAGTGATCACCTAACACAGAAAGCCACTCTATCAACCCAGGGAAGCAGCCAAAATGCAGAGGCAAAGAAACAGATCACAAATGACAGAAACGGAGGAAAGCAAACTACTGGATATAGAGTTCAAAACCACGGTTTTAAGGTTTTTCAAGAATTTTCTAGAAACCGATGATAAATTAAGTGAGACCCTCAATAAATCTAATGAGACCCTCAAGGATATGAAAAAGGACTAACTAGAAATTAAGCATACACTGACTGAAATAAAGAATATTATACAGAGATCCAACAACAGATTAGAGGAATGCAAGAATCAAGTCAAAGAATCTAAACTAATAAAAGCGAAATAGTAAAATTAACCATTTCTCTGAGACAGGGTAAGCCACGCCCACCAGCCAATCAGAGTGGCTGTATGCAAATTAGCCCAGGCAAGATGGCGGCCGGGAGCCTCGGAGAGAGTGGCGGGTGAATCATGGAAACCAGCGGGCAGCAGAGTGGGCTGGGCAGGTGGTGGCTGATGCCTTGCAGGGTCCAGGCGGAAAGGCCCCACACCCCAGCACTGTGAGCTCCGCTTTGGCTCCGAGCCGCTGGCTGGGGAAGGAGGAGCGGAGGACCTGGCCTGCGGGGCGGAAAGGCCCCGCACTCCAGCGGCTCTGAACTCCATTTCGGCTCAGAGCTGCTGAGCTCAGAGCCGCTGGGGAAGGAGGCGCGGAGGACTTGGCCTGCGGGCGGAAAGGCCCCGCACTCCAGCGGCTCTGAACTCCATTTCGGCTCAGAGCTGCTGAGCTCAGAGCCGCTGGGGAAGGAGGCGCGGAGGACTTGGCCTGCGGGGCAGAAAGGCCCCGCACCCCAGCGGTTCTGAGCTCCATTTCGGCTCAGAGCCGCTGGGGAAGGAGGCGCGGAGGACTTGGCCTGCAGGGCGGAAAGGCCCCAGACTCCAGCGGCTCTGAGCTCCATTTCGGCTCAGAGCCGCTGGGGAAGGAGGTGTGGAGGACTTGGCCTGCGGGGCGGAAAGGCCCCAGACTCCAGCGGCTCTGAGCTCCATTTCGGCTCAGAGCCACTGAGCTCAGAGCCACTGGGGAAGGAGGCACACGTGGGGACTTGGCCTGCGGGGTAGAAAGGCCCCCCTCTCCCTGCCACTTGG
>PVJC01046612.1:0-13241 GCA_004026665.1 Murina feae
TAAAAGTATAATATGCAAATTGACCAAACGGCCAAACAGCAGAACAACCAGACGCTATGACACCCACTGGCGCCAGGCCAGCCAAGGCAGGTGTGATACAATTTGGTCAGAGGGCTGGCCATAGCCTCATGATTACCCTGCAAAGGGAGGCCTAGGCCACCAGCTGGCAGGGCAATCACTGGGTGGTTCCACAATAGCCCCAAAGAGGGAGGCCCAGGCCACCGACTGGCGGGCTGCGGCGAGTGGGGGGACCTCCCTCTGCAAGGGCAATCCATCATGGAGACCTGGCCGGGTGGGCAGGGCCTACCTCTTTGGGGTGATCAATCTCAGGGCTCCTGGACTGTGAGAGGGCACAGGCTAGGCTGAGGGACTCCCCTCCCCGAGAGCATGAATTCTGTGCACTGGTCCTCTAGTGTTATAATAACTAAAAAGAGAAGCAGCACCAATGAAAAGAAAAAGTTAAAAGTCAGAAGGGCCCTAGCTGGTTTGGCTCAGTGGATAGAGCGTTGGCCTGCGAACTGAAGGGTCCAAGGTTCGATTCTGGTCAAGGGCACATGCCTGGGTTACATACGGGCTTGATCCCTAGTAGGGGGCATGCCGGAGGCAGCCAATCAATGATTCTCTTTCATGATTGATGTTTCTCTCTCCCTCTCTCTCTCTCTCTCTCTCTCTCTCTCTCTCTCTCTCTCTCTCTCTCTCTCTCCCTTTCTCTCTAAAATCAATAAAAACATATTTTTTAAAAAGTCAGAAGGAATAGTTCTTGGGTTTTGTTTTTTTTTACAGCAAAGTACATGCTCACAAGTAAGGTATACTAAAGACTGAGAGCAGCTTAAACTAGGTTTCAATTCTTTCCCAAACATAGTCTGCTCCCTGGTGGCAACTTAGCACAAGTGAGCCAAAGCAGAGGGGCGACCTTGACAATCTGACAGACAGTTCTTATGAAAGACAACCTACTATGTGCTGGGCACTCGCCCAAACACTTCATATAAATTCACTCATTTAAATAACTGAATAATCAGTTATTGTAAATATATTACTTCGGGGCATTAGGGAAGCACAGATTTTTAATTGGCTCAGAAATATTCTGTGATTACTTATCAGCTGTTTATCACTGGTGCTCTACCTGTAGTTTCTGAAGTTATACTAAATATGAGACATACCTAAAGATAAGAAATTATCACCCTCATTATTATACAAAGTCTTAATTTAAGAGAACATAATAAGGATCGCCAAGGGGAAAATAGCTAAGAAACTTGGGGTACCTAAGATAAAACAATGTGGTTACTGGTATAAAAATTAGGACTTGCCCTAACCGGTTTGGCTCAGTGGATAGAGCATCGGCCTGCGGACTCAAGGGTCCCGGGTTCGATTCTGGTCAAGAGCATGTACCTTGGTTGCGGGCACATCCCCAGTAGGAGGTGTGCAGGAGGCAGCTGATCGATGTTTCTCTCTCATCAATGTTTCTAACTCTCTGTCCCTCTCTCTTCCTCTCTGTGAAGAATCAATAAAATAGATTTAAAAAAAAAAAAATCTGGGTTTGGGAACATCAGCAGAGCTTGTGTTAGGATGTCAAGTGGAAAAACAAAACTCAGATTTAAAATCATATGTATAGTAGGATCTCAACCTTAAACAAAAAGAATAAATAATATTAAAGCAAACACACCAGCATGTTGGGAATGCTCTGGGCGTTGGAGTGGGCATGATTTTTAATTTCTTAGCCATATGTTTCTGTGTTTCCTCATTATTTTTATCAAGCATCAGAGGCAGAAAAAGAAACTTTGTAAAAAGTGTGACATAATAGCTTTATGAAAAGCCTATGAAATGAGCTGAGTCCCAGTTAATGACACAAATAAAGAAAAACAAAGAAAAAACTGTGTAAGTCTTTAGTAAGGATTAAGAAACAGAAGAAGATATCCTAGGGGTGCTGTAAGTATTTGGCAGGTTAGTGTGTTATATCACAGTACATTCAAAGCAGAATCACAGACTCCACTGCAGTCTGAGTAGTAGAGAGTGTGTGTGTGTGTGTGTGTGTGTGTGTGTGTGTGTGTGTGTGTGTGTGTGTGGTGTATATTTAATCAGAGACTTGACTGTAGAAAACAATGATGTTATGATACTAGACATGATTCTGGCATGTGCTATGCAGGGATGCTTAGATGTGAAGAAGTACATGCAGATATTGTCTCATTTTTTTGTCTGCTGTTAATGATCACGAAGAATCTGGAGCAAATTGATATTTATATCAGAGATTCAAGTCTCTATGTCCAACTCATCTTCCCCTGAACTCTAACACGGAGTATCAATCTTAACATTTATCTTCTTACTTTCCCTAAAAGAATGCTAATAGCTACATTTTCTTCATTTTTATGACTTAATAATCTTTATGGTCTTATGTTCTTATCTCTATTCCAATTGTAGAAAGTTCAACTCAAAGCCCTATTTTTTTTCCATAGTGTCCTATTCTGTAGTAGGAGGAAGAATGCCTAGAAGACATATTGTAAATAATGATTTAAAAAATAACACAAAACAATTAGAAAAAAATTTCAGCCCCCATCCACCCAGAAGATTGTAAGTTCTCCAATATCAGTGCCATTGCCTTTTAGTTCTCTGGTCTCCCAACATAAAAGCAGTGACATCTTACCCATGTACAACATTTGTTTTAAAAACAAATTTTAAAAACACGTGTTCATTGTAGATTTTTAAAAAAAATTAAATTACATGCACATCACAGTGCTCTGCAACAAGTTTCTAAACTTAATGGAAGCTTAATAAACTTATTAAACTGAAAATTTCACTTCTCTTCCATAGCATTAAATAATCCTCTATATTGTTATTTAATGGTTTCAACATGTTATCAAATGTCAATGAACATAATTTAAACAGCATCTGTTATTTCCATCAGTCAGGTTGTTTCCCATTTTCCCCCCTTTTAAATAATTTTGAAAGCAATACATAAGTCCACTATTTTCCTAGAATCCGTTTTGGTCAATGGGATTCCTGGGTAGAAAGCTTTTGTCACCAAAGTGCCTCAGAAAGGCTGTTGTAATATATACTCCCCTTAGTAGTATGTCTGCGGCACCTCACTCATTCACTAACAAGAGACAAGAACTGGCAGCACATTATTTTAGTTAGCATTTTGCAAACTTTTTTCACGTTTCCTAGCCCTCCATATTTCCTCTTTCGTGTCGGTCCATCTGTTTTTCTACTGTGGAGACGCCTTTCTCTCGCTGACTTGACGAAGCCTCTATGGAGTAAGCCTGTGGGCTCTCTCATCCCATGTCATTGTTTGCTTTTTACTATTGTTTATCATGTTTTTAATTGAAATGTAATTGACAAATAGCATTATATGAGTTTCAAGTGTACAACATAGTGCTTCGATATTTGTATGCACTGTGAAATGATCACACAACGTGTAGTTAAAGCTAACACCCATCACCGTGTTTATAATGTTTTTGACAGAGGAGAAGCCTAAAACTTTTGTTGTCATAATTATTCATCTTTTCTTTTATACAGTTGTTCCTGGAAAGGTCTTTTCTATCCAAGTCTATATTGCTAGTGTTCTTATCATTCTAATTTTTGGGTAAAACTTCAGTCAGTCTAGAATATACAGGGTGGGGGAAAGGTAGGTTTACTAGTACAGTTGCGAGTACGCAAAACAGTTTATTCTTCTATTGTTATTTATTAATTATTGTATTCTTTTCCACCCAAACAACTGTAAACCTCCTTTTCCCCTACCCTGTATTTATGTCGTATGTAAAATGTTGTTGGACACTCAGCTCCAACAACAAAAAAAATAGCCTTTGTCCCAACAAGAATTTTATTAAATAATCCATACTTTTCCCTGATTTGAAACACCAAATTTAGTACATATCATAACCACATCTGCAGCATGAGAGAAGAGTTATAATCATAAACCAACCTTGAATGACAGCCTCGTCCTTCCTCTCACCAGGGGAAACCCAGGCCACCCCCATGTTACCTCCTTAGAGCACGTTTGCAACTTGCGTCCATTTCCCAACCCTTGGGGAAGGGGACAGAGAGCAACCCCGCACCGTGTGCCATGTTTAGTAAATGGATTTGGAAGGAGCGGTGCATTTTCTCCTCTCCGGGGCGGACACCATGGCCCCTGGGACTGATGGTCCCGTGTAAAATCATCAGGGGGCTGGATGAACGCAGTCCTGGTGCTCTGGTTTCCCAGACAGTCTTAACGTGTGGAAGAAGCGAGGTAATGACAGTGTGTGACTTGTATGACAGCTTCCTTATAAAGAGTAACCTGAGCTAGGGGCCCAAATCTGTCCTGGAACCATGGAGCCCAAGTCCCAATGCTAAAACATAAAAGGGAGTCAGGCCTAAATAATAAAAACCATCCTCTATCCTTATCGGTAAACCTTTCCTCTCTCACGCAGGAATCTTCTCTGAGATAGAGACAGAGACAGAGACAGAGATAGAGACAGAGATAGAGATAGAGAGATAGATAGCGAGAGAGAGAGAGAGAGAGAGAGAGAGAGAGAGAGAGAGAGAGAGGGAGAGACACTTTCCAGGCACTAAAAGAAATGCTAAAGAAAGGATTTTTGAATAGAACCAACTTTGCTTGGTCTGTGGTGGAACTCTGGTGAGTCCGCTGGTTGTTAGGCAAAGGAGGTTCCTACTCTATTAATATAAAGGGACCTACATTGCTTCCTAGAGGAAGTATCAGGGTGAGAGTAAGAGAGAAGAATTTAGTGAGCAATTATTCTACTTTAAGTAGACTCTCAACGAGTTCAGGAAGGAGCATCTTCTCTAGTTTGCTCCAGTCTCTGACTTTGCTTCTCTTTCTTCGTTGGAATTCTAAAGACAATCTTAGCATATCAAGGGTCCGTGATACCAGGACAGAGCAAAGCAAGAGTCATAATCTGTAACTTGTTGATTTTCTATCAGAACTAACATTTAAAACCGTCCTGGTGAAGCTCCCGGTAGATGTCTTACTCTTACTTCTTTTGCCCAATATTAACTGCAGCCCTGGACATCAATCGACTAAATACCTTTCAGTCACACAGGCCAAGTGGGCACAGCACATTGATATAGGTTCGCCTTAAGTTGTGAATTTCCTCTTCATCTTTATGGTCTCCCATTGGGGTACAAAGGGAACCCAAATCTGCTGTAGCACCCTTAAGAAATGTATTTGCATTGGGGGCAGGGAAAAGAAAAAAGTAAGCGAACCAGGACTTGTTTCCTGCTTTCTGAATCCCAAATGAGGGTGCATTTTCACATCCTATTTTTGCTGAACGTGAGCTGGATCCATAATGAGGTCCTACGAAGCTGTGTCCCTCTGCTGTGCTATGGTGAAGTGGACTTTGCGGCTATTTTAGGACTATTACCATCACTAACTGCACCATGTGGGACAGGGAGAATCTTACATTTTAAAATCTCATACATGTCAAAAACATTAGAAAGGTTTGAAAAATAGTACCAGCATGTAGAGATAAAAGCGTATAAAACAATGTCGAATGTCACTGCGTAGTAATTAAGAACAGACAAAGGAGCCCTGGCTCAGTGGCTCAGCTGGCTGGAGCTTCATCCTGTGCACCAAGCGGTTGCGGGTTCGATTCCAGGTCCGGGGTACATGTGGGATGCAACCAATTGATGTTTCTCTCTCAACCTTCCTCTCTCTCTAAAAAAAAAAAATCAATAAAAACATATCCTCGGGTAAAGATTAAAAACAAAACAAAACAAAAAAAGAAAGCAGCAGCTAGAACCCAATTCAATTTTTTTAAATCGGTATTTCCTTTTTTTAACATTTTAATAGCATTTATTATTTTTCTCATTATACATCTCCTACATGTACATTAAAAATATTAGAAATGTAAATGCCAACTGATAAGTGTAGGAGAAATAATGAAATCAGAAAATCATCATTTGGCAACCGTTACAGAAATACTTGATTCAGACCAGGAATGTCAGTGGATGCTAATGTTAGTGGATAATTCTGAGGACAAACATGATACATTACATACCAAACATTTCTAAAGATAGCAAAATATTACTCTAAAAGACATTTGCTAATTAGAAAGGGGAAAATAGCAACTTTGTTGTGGAGAAAACTGGCAAACACCTCCTTAACCAAAAAATTAGAATTAAAGTCACCAGGAATGAGGCAAGTTGAAATCTTGTGCTTTTTTTTTTTTCCATTCAATATTATTTTACATTAGTTGCAGGTATATAGCACAGTAGTTAGATAATTACATACCTTACAAAGTGATCTCCCTAATAATTCAAGTACCCACCTGATACCACACATAGTTATTACAATATTATGGACTATATTGCCTGTGTTGAACTTTGCATCCCTTCCAACTTGTACTTTTTAATCTGTTCACATTTTTCACCCAACCCTCTAACCACCACCCTTGTCTGGCAACCATCAGTCTGTTTTCTGTATCTATGAGTCTGTTTCTGTTTGGTCTGTTCGTTTTTTGTTCATTAGATTCCACATATGAGTGAAATCATTTGGTATTTGTCTTTTTCTGCCTGACTTGTTTTACTTAGCAAAACATCCCCTATACCCATCCATACTCTCGCGAATGGTAAGATTTCATTATTTTTTAGGGCCGAGTAGTAATCTCTTGTATACATATGTACCACAGCTTTTTTATCCACTTGTCTGTTGATGGGCACCTGGGTTGCTTCTATATCTTGGCTATAGTAAATACTGCTGCAATGAACACGACTCTACCGCAGTGCTGACAGGTGTCACCTTGAAATCCTGTAGAAACATGCTATTTTCTCCCCTGATTCACTCGTATGTGGAATCTAATGAACAAAAACAAACAGACCAAACAGAAACAGACGCATAACGACAGAACACAGGCTGACGATTGCCAGACAAGGGTGGTGGTTAGAGGGCTGGGTGAAAAACATGAACGGATTAAAAGGTAGCACGTTGGAAGTCATAGGGACGTAAAGTTCAGCAACGATCACTCTAAATTCACACTTTCACTTTGGAGTCTCCGTAACTGAATAACCTTTGAAAAGGTACACTGTCCAAAAACTTAGCTCCCACGGGGAACTTTGGCAGTAACGCTTTGCTCTTCCTAAGACATTATCATTCGAGAGGGTAAACAGCACATAGTCCTTTTCTCTCCCTACCCAAGGGGGAAAAATCCATGCAAAATACTTGGGAAGTTTTATGGTCTCTCTTCCCATAAACGTTAACCTTTTAATCCATCTCCCTTGTTAACCATTCAAACCACTGGCATGTTTACCACCACGTACTCACTGAGCCAGAGGGAAAGGCTGGAGATCCCGTCACTCACCACCTGGTTTCCAAGCTTCATTTCCCCGCCACCAACCCGCATGGGATTTTATTTTTATTTTTTTACCATTTCCAAATAATCTTTGATACCTAATTCTAAGCATCCAATTCTATGCTGACATTCAACACTTATTATCACAAATGCCTTTACCAATGTTGATGTTTCTACCTCACATTTCTAGAAAAAGATTAGATGTGTGCCTTGTTTACTGATATCTTATATATTTGGAACAGCCAGAAGTTGTTCACTGGCCTAACCCATTCCGACTCTACCGCAGTGCTGACAGATGTCACAATGGAATCCTGTAGAAACATGCTATTTTCTCCCCTGATCTATGTCAAGTCTCTCTACAGTGAGCCATCTGTTCGTTCTTCCTGTGCCCAGAAAACATTGGCAGTGTTAGGTCAAATCAACACAGAGCCTTCCCACCTACTGTCAGATTTCTGTCCATTTCCTATCCTTCTTTCCAATTCTCTCCTTCCCCCAAACCTAGAGACCTGGTTTTTCCAAAGCTGACAGGGAGCTCATGTAAGTGATAATACTGAAGAGGCTACTACTATAAAATTCAATACAACTTCTTTAAGGATGGATGGGGAATAAGTTCATAGTTTCATGGAGCATATTTTATAGATTTCCATACAAAATGGGGATTGCGTTTCAATGAGCATTTCAGCCGTTGCTAAATCAAAATCCAAGAAAGGAAATAAATGATGTTATTAGAGTCTTAAACATGTATTACAACAACCTGGATTTTAGTCTTACTTTCTTTTTTTTAATTAAATTTTTTGGGGTGACATTGGTTAATAGGATCACATTATATTTCAGGTGCAGATTTCTATGGTACAATCTGTACACTGCACTGTGTGCCCACTTAATCTTACTTCTCTTGAAACATTTCTCAAATATATTCAGCAGCACATAAAGCACCTATTCAGATTTTGAAATGCTGAAATGAGTTTACATACGGAATATAAATTCATATGGTCCTAAATTCACACTTTGCATTACTAAGCTTTAAGCACAAAGATCTTTAGTTTCCAAAGAACTCAATAAAAGGATTTCTCACTACAGCACAAGACACATTTCTCCTGAGGAACAATCCTCATGTCACGTGGCTCTCTGTCACACAGAACAGGAGGTGTTCCCCTGAAAACAAGCTCACTGCCACTCTTTGGGTTCAGCACTGTTATATTGATCACTGGATCCAGCCCAGATCTATCAGCAACTTGGCTAACACGTGAGAGTCAAAATCCATGTTTCAAGGACATTTCTGATCCAGATACAAACATACATATATGTTCACACTTATATATGTAACATACATACACAGATACACACAAACACACTCTAAGATCTTCTATTGTACGTGCCTCCCTCCTTCCTCTTCCCCACTTTACTAATGGGGGGACAAACTGTGCTGAGCTGCACATACTTTTATAGCCAACACATCTGACCCTCAATTCTCTCAACACTCTCCTTTAAGCTGGCCTATTGTTAACAAACTTCAACTTGAAGGAGGCACTTCACTATGAGGCATGGTGCCATGTAAGTATTTCTCCTGCCCTCTGTCAGCCCTACCACAGCAACTGGTTGGTATCCGGGTGCTATCTAAATTTTCTCTTATCCAGTGTTATTATATCCAAATCATACATCCTTCAGCACCAAAAGTTCCAATATAATACAAGAAGCATAACAGTTTCAATGAATGGTGGAATCCTGTAAATAAAAGGCTAATATGCAAATCGACCACACAGTGGAATGACTGGTCGCTATGATGCGCACTGACCACAAGCAGGCAGATGCTTAATGCAGGAGTTGCCCCCTGGTGGTCAGTGAGCTCCCACAGCGGGAGTGCTGCTCAGCCAGAAGCTGGGCTCATGGCTGGAGAATGCAGTGGCGGTGGTGGGAGCCTCTCCTGCCTCCAAGGCAGCGCTGAGGATGTCTGACTGCTGCGGGGAGCAGGCCTAAGCTGTCAGTCAGACATCCCCCGATGGCTCCTGAAATGTGAGAGGGCACAGAAACTGAGGGACCCCCTCCCCCCAAGTGCACGAATCTCATGCACCAGGCCTCTAGTCTATAATAAGCGAGTTCCAGTCCTGCCTTGGCCACTACCTGGCTGCCCTGAATCACTCCACCTCTCTATGTCTAACGAGTGGGACTGAATATCAGGTGTGGAAACAGTCAGTCCTTAAGCTGTCAAGGGCCCCCACTAACTGATCCTGGTGCTCAGTCCCACTGAGACCAAACCCCTCTTCAAAATTCTCCTAAGCACAGTGCTCCAGGGGCTCCAGCCATGACCATGCAATGAGAGTTGGTCTGTAGAATCCCTATGTGAAAGTCCACTTGTGCTCCTCTAGGACTTAGCCACCTCTAGCTTGCAGCTTAGAATTGCCCCTATCCTGTTTCCATCCTTGGTCTTAGCTGTATCAATTATGCCAGGATAATAGATTCTCTGGAATCCTTAGTGTTCATTTCCTCAAGGTCAAAATGTAGTTTAAGTGAAAAGGAGAGAGGGATGGAGGGAGGAAAGAGGAAGGGAGAGAGGGGGTAGGGAGAGAGGAGGGAGGAAAGGAGGGAAGAAGGGAGGGGGCAAGGAGAGGGACAGAGATGGCAGAGCTAAGGAGAAAACGAAGAGAGATTCTCGGAGAAGCCCAGGCAGAAGCGATGGCTTTCCTGTGTGAGAAGGGGGCTTCTCACTGCTCCAGACTTTTATCTGCGAACTTCATTTCATGCTCCATTTAGCATCTAGCTAACGTTAGTATGGGTTTTGCTTATTAAAGTATGCGTAAACACACAGAGCCAACATTCTGTTCATTTCTTGAATTTTGGGGGGGAGTCCACTTAACACTCCCCACTGCGCCAGATCATCTGCTCACCTGGCTGGAAATCAAATCACTACTGAAGTCTAAGCTTTCAGATTCCAAAAGCAAAATTACTTCATTCTGTGATAGCAAGAATGTCTCATATATGCCCTGGAAAACCGTTAAAAGAACAAAAATGAAAATTAACAGCTGTCTAGATACTAGTATTTTCTTATTTAATAGTCTATTTGGACACACATTAAGTATTATGCATGCCTGTAATATAGGACCAGAGTATATATTTACAGCCTGTCTGCCAGCCCTTCCTCCCCCTTGGCAGACATCACTAGTCAAACACAGACTTTTGCTCTGAACCTGGAAATAGCCTGGAAAACTGTCAACACTATTCTCCAGCTGGTTCTTTCTAACTGACCAGGGCTGGCCGTGAGCCTCTTCCCACTTGTCACCCTGCCATGAGGAAGAAACTGAGGGTAAACCAGACCCCTCCTCCTCCCTGCCAGCTTCTTCGCTTCAACAACTGCAAGCACCTCCTTCCAAATGATTAGGCACCATCATATTGTAATGAAAACAATACAACTGCCTAGCCCTCCCCTCCCCTCATCAGGTGAGAACACTGAGGCTAAGAGAGGGAAAAACTGAGCAGCATCACATCAGTTCATCGGAGAACTAGGAGGAGCCGGAGTTGAATTAACCTTTTCTACACATCACACCACCTGGGCCGGGGCTGGCCATGAAAGTGAAGGAAAAGGTTCCATTTCTTTAGTCAACCTCCTCCTGTTCTCCTCTTTCCAAGAGAGTGAAAATAGCTTTGGTGTGCATCTCTTACGTTTCCTCTCACCATCTGTCTCTCAAAAATAAACATGTTTTTTGTGGCCAAAATGGAAGGAGAGGGAAGCCCTTGGACTTCATATTGGCTAATGTGGTGAAATTAGACCCTCCAGCAACTCCCTTCTGCTCTGGCACTGTGGTCCCCAAACCCTCCCCTCTGTCAAGACCTGCAGAGATCATTTCTTTTTATTCAATGATCTCAAAAACTGGACTACAGCCCAGCCAGCGTGGCTCAGTGGTTGAGTGTCGACCTATGAACCAGGAGTTCAGGATTCGATTCCCGGTCAGGGCACATGCCTGGGTTGCGGCTCGATCCTCAGTAGGGGGCGTGCAGGAGGCAGCCAATCAATGATTCTCTCTCATCATTGATGTTTCTCCCTCTCTCTCTCCCTCTCCCTTCCTCTCTGAAATCAATAAAAATATATATATTTTTAAAAACTGGACTTCAGCTATCTGGTTCGGGAAGAGCGTAAGGCGTTAACCACTATAAATGAGCACATCTGACCCAGAAGCTACCATGCAGTGGTTTATGCTAATATCCAAAAGGAAAATGTATTATCATAACTTTAAATTTTTCTATGCTTAAAAGAACATTTAAAAAAGAAAAGAAAAAAGCCTGCTGAAGCCCTCAAGTCACAAAGCTTTACTATCTTAGATATCTTGACTCAGTCACTTTAAAACTTGGCAATGCTACTGCCATAGGATCTCAATGCAGCCAGAGCCAGGGGCTAATTTGACAACAGCCCTGTGGTCTCAGGAGTTCTTAAATGATGCCACTGACACTGTCGCATCACAAAGAAATGAGCAGACAAAGCCAAGGAAGTGTTTGCCAAAGGGGTTCCAATGCTCCGCCCAATACGAACCAAACGCTGGTCCCTCGATGACTTTCCTAACATGACCCGTCACCATCAGAACAGGGAAACCTCAGCTCAAAATGACTTACGTCTTAAGGAGATCTTTAAAAAGAACACCGCTTTCATATTGTTTTAACATAATGAGTAACATAAAGATATGTTTTCATTTTAACTCTACAAAAATATTTTTATACTCATAGGACCATCAGCTACACACACAAAAACGACCAGCTATTTAATTGGAAAGGAGACCATCAGATAACCTTTGAAAACGAAGTAGTTCCGTGTGCCAAGAACATCGACAGTGCTGCTGATTTATGTGGAGTTTGGAAACACACACGATATACAACAAAACTGGTTCTGTATGGAATCATTTGACAGCTTCAAATACGTCTGAGAAACACTGCAACTAACATAAATGACAAGTTACAAAAACGGCAAAAGATGCTAGACCGATGTCCTGGAGAACACCGAGAGCATGCTTACAAAGAGAAGAATCAAACCAGAAATCACCGACGACGTACTTCTGTTCCCAGTGAGCGAGGCTAACAAAGGAGCCACACACAGGCTGTAGGATCCCAGGACCAGCAGTGTCAGCAGAGTAGCATCGTAGTGCCTCTCTGAGCCGGCCGGCGGCGTGAGCGTCGAATTGATAAATACGTTGGAAGAAATATCCGTTTCTGTGCAGCTGCGAAATCCTCCTGGTACAGTCATTTAAATGGGTCAGAGCAAGCTCAGGCAGGAAAAACTGCAGCCATGCTCGCTCCCATATCCCCCACGCTCGCTCTTAGGGAACTGGAACTGGGGGGAGGTATCTGTAAGCTCCCAGGCGCTACACAGAACAGATCAGACCAGCCAGCAAATCGCACTGAGAAGCAGACTCACTGATCTGGACGCTTACCCTGCAGCAGGGACACATCGCCGCTGGCAGGCGCGGTGGGTGGAGGGAAAAGCCCTTTGTTACAAGACAAAAAGGAGAGGACAGAAGCATTGTACAGCCTCCTCAGGAGTGTCAGACACGCCACGGAACCGGTGGCCATGTCAACATGGCTGTCCATGGGAAAGGCTGGGTGGTGGCACTACAGCGTCTGCCTCCAGGGTCACAGATTCCGGCGTCACGGGGGTCCCCCGAGAGCACGCTGCTGATGCTGCTTTTAACATTCGCGTTGCACACAGAGAAAGTGGCAAGTGCAGCGGCCTTCACGTAACACACGTGTAGTCCCCTTTCCAAATGCCTAATTCTCGGCTCCGTGCAAGCCCCTCTGATTTCCTGCTACAGCGTCGAGGCCAGACAATAAGCAGAGAGGGATCCCGTTCCACTGCAGTAAGTGACACGTTCCGGCATTCCTCGAGTCCTGGTATCCCGCCCCTTCCTGACACGAGACATGCTGCGGCTGCTAAGTGAGCTCTGGGAAATGCGCTCATTAATTCAATGCCGCGTCCTCCAC